>JACDOX010000081.1:353521-364775 GCA_014549065.1 Cardinalis cardinalis
TCCTGAGGCCTCTCAGCTTCTCAGGAGGAAAAATCCTAAGGAAAGGATTTTTCATTCAAGATGTCTGTGCCATGGTTGGGCTGGGTGTAACCCCTGGCGGTGGCTGTCGCGCAGGTTCCCCGGATTCGCGGTACATCCGAGTGGAGACGTGCATGTTCATGATCAAGCTGCCCCAGTACTCCTCGCTGGACATCATGCTGGAGAAGCTGCGCTACGCCATCCACTACCGCGAGGATCCGCTCAGCGGCTGAGCACGAGCAGGGAATGCCTGGAGGTGACTCCGTGACTCTGCCCAGTGGAACCCCTTCAGTTCCCATCCAGCACCTCCCCTGGGATGAGCTGGGGGTTAATTTATTTCCTGAACCTTCGTTCCCATTACAGTAATTCCCAGAAGACTTCCATTTTGTATTCGTAGACTTTGTGGTGGACTGGTTCTTTTGCTGCCTTGTTTGTGGAATATTTGTAGGATAGTTTAGTAAAGACCGGTTTGTGTATAATTTAATTTGGGGGAAAAAACCTTTCCACCTGTACATTTCTAATTTTGTAATCCACAATGGTCTGCCCCGTGCAAACACCACTGGCAGGGAGGGCATTCCGAGGCCAGGAGCCCTCAGAGGGGAAGGCTCATGGATCGCTCTCCCTGAGAGGTTTTTGAGTACAAAAATTCCAGGTTTGGCTGTGGGGAGGGAATCACTGCATGGGCAGGAGCAGAGCACAGGCAGGATTTGTGGCACTTGCTTGAGGTTTGAAGCAGAACTTTGCTGCCAAACTGCTTTTCCACCTTTCCACCACTTTCCTTGAAATTTTTCTAAACTCTGACCAAGCACATGGGGGCTGCCACAGGGAACTGGGGGGTTCAGCTCAACACTTTTGGGAAAATTTCCAATAGAACAGTGAAAGGGTTGTGATTCCGTTGGGTTCCTGCCCTAGATGTTCTTGAATGTCTGCTTTGCTTAGCAACAAAATAATTTATTKTAATTAAAATACGAGCAGAACAAAACAGCTTCTCTCCAAAGGGTGTAAGATATCACAGTTCATCCCAAAAATCCGGGACTTTATCCCATTTCCCAATGAGCTCTCAGAACAACCAGGGGGTGCTCAAACACCTGGAACTCGTTTTTGTACTCAAAAATCTTTGATCCAAGAGCAAATTGTCCTAAAAACCTCTGACACCCGGCAGGAGGACGAAGCTCCTGTTCTGTGTGGAAAGCTGGGAGGCAGCTGCGGAGCAGGAACAGCTCCACGTTTCACTGGTGTTCTGTGGAATGTTCTGGATGGKTCAGAGCAGCCCCTCCACAGGTGTCTCATCCCTCAGCAGGATTTCTGGGACACTCCAGCTCTGCTGATCCCTCGGATCCTGAGTTCTGAGGAAGAGACCATCCCGGAATCCGTCGGTGCTGTCCGTGAGCCGAGTGCCGGCGCGGAGCCGCCCGGGAGGCTCTGGCTGAGGTGACCGAACCTCCAGCTCGGTGTCCCCTGGCTCCAGAACAGCTCCTGGGAATCCCAAATGTATTTATTGTACATTATTGTGAATAGTGGGAACGCTGAGTGCGTGGGATGCGGGAGAGGCGCTGTGAGTTYGGGATGGGTGTCCTTGTTCTTCCGTGAGCGAGTGGGAATGGGAATGTGTGTGCAGCACTCGTAGGTAGTCGTCGGCATCCGGAGTCTCCCAAGCCCGTGGTTAGGAAGCTGTTACCCTCCCAATGCATATTGCCCTGTCCAGGGAACAGATCCATGTGGGAAG
This sequence comes from Cardinalis cardinalis, assembly GCA_014549065.1. Taxonomy (NCBI): domain Eukaryota; kingdom Metazoa; phylum Chordata; class Aves; order Passeriformes; family Cardinalidae; genus Cardinalis; species Cardinalis cardinalis. The sequence goes on from JACDOX010000081.1 coordinate 355,266, forward strand.
AATATTTACTCTTGAATCTCGTCCATTTCCTGGTAGAAGCGTTTATGTAGCTCAGAAACCACTCGGAGCAAGCGGGAACACCTGGAGTTTACAAAGACCAAGGGAAAAGGAAGCCGAAGGGGCGGCTCGGAGCCGGTTTGTTCCCAGACAGGAAAGGTGGGGAGCACTGGCTGGATTCCATGGCAGAGCTGTGGCCTCGGGCTGGGCTCTCCCTGGGCTTTCCTGGGGTCCAACCCTGAAATGCTGAGGGGCCATCCCGGAGGGCTCCGTGTGCCAGCGGTTCCCAAGGCTCCAGTTCCAGCTGTGAGTAAGAAACTGCTGCTGCTGTGTGTGTGCTCCTTGGGGAAGCACATCCGAGTGGAGCACACCTGCACCCGGCCCCGGGCGTGTGCTGGAACGTTACTTGATCCGTATTTATTACAGTTAATTATTTATGATTACAAATAACGAACTTCTCGTCGCTGCCGTTTGCACCTGGGGGTGTAAATGAAGCTTCTTCTACAGGACAAATGTCGCACCAATAACCAACTTCCATCGACTTTGGTTTGTTCTGGAGAACAGGATGAGCCCCACAAGAAGAATTGTGGGAGATTTTTGGCTTTTTTTTTTTTTTTTTTTAATTCCATGCTCCTGGGAAGGAAGTGCTGCAGCACCTCAGCTGTGGCTCAAATGGCCTTTTAATTAAAGCTTTTCTAATCATCCTTAATTCCTCGTGCTTTAAATGAACTTGACATTGTCTGTACTAGGCTTGTTTGTCRAAGCAAAGATTGGTTTGTGATGATTATTATTATTTTTTTTAATATATATTCATTCAGAATGTAAAATTATACTAAACAATGGAAAAACTCTGGAGCTGGGTATTAGTTCTAGCTTGGTGTGTGTCCATCTCGGTTCCATACACGGCATTAACCTGTAAGTGCTCTTGGCCATCGAGTGTACACCTGCATAAAGGAGATTCTTAACATCCCTGGAGGTGTTTGTGTCCTTCTTTGGGGTGCAGGGAATGGGATCTGCTGCTGGAGCTGCCTGAGGCAGAGGAGGAGAAGGGGAGAAAGGGAGCTGCAGCTGCTCTGCTGGAATCCCACTTCTGTGGGATCTCTGTGTGTAAGTGGAACAGGATGGGTGTCAGGATTCTGTACCAAAGGGAAGCAGGGCCACTGCTGAGGTTGTTCCTTTGGGATATTCCTTGTGCCTTCAGGCACAGCACAGGCTCTGCCACCCCAGTCATTAATTATTTGTCATACTTAATGATTCCTGACCCACAGCACCCCCTTATCCATCCCATACCTCAGGGACCAGCTCCCCTACCTGATCTTCCCACAGCCTTTCTCCCCAGGAATGGGAAGAGCAGAGATCTGGTGTCCCCTGTTTTTAAATACTTTTATTCTTCTTTTCTTGTCTAAATAAGCACATTTGGTGGGAGCATCTGTAAAATGTCTTTATTTTAGGAGGAAGTTCCCTTCAGCCTTCGTGGGATGGAGCTGGCACCTGAGGCAAGGCCTGGGTAAGGCCCCTGCCCCAGGGGTGGCCAATTAGCCCTGCCAGTGCCATCTGCTGCACCTCCTGAATTAGGCTGATGCTCACGGGCGTTTTCCAGGATCTGCTCCACTTCCCAAAGTCCCAGGGATTCCAACAGTAACAGAACCCAGGGCAGGGAATAACAGCAGGAATGGATCCTCAGCAGGGGCTGTGGTCCCGTGTCACCCCAGGGGACAGATGGCACTGCACAACGGTTGGGGACAGCATCARAGAAATTTTATTCCAAGAAACTTAAAAAGCTTTAAACTTGAAAATGCAGCACTGAGAAGCCTTGGAGCCCCAACCCTCAAAGCTGCTCTGCGTGGGACAGGTCTGGAGCACAGACTGCTCCCTGTTGGTGCCACCAGCTGTCCCTGAGCATTCCAGGACAGGATGCACCCAGAGCTCAGGGTGGCACAAATCCCATCCCAGGATGGCACAAGGAGCCCACACAGACACAGAACTCAGGTGGGGCCCAAGGTAAGACTCCATTTGATGCTTTGGGGATGGTGCTCGAGGCGATCAGAGACATATAAACCTGAAGTTTGCTCTCACAGATTAAAAATAGAGATTTAGAAAATGGTCACTGCCTAAAAATTGAAGCTGAGTGTCAGAATTTGCTTGCAGGAGTCTGGCGGAGCCCAGGGGCAGGGCCGGGTGCTCCATGTTCTCCACAGGCACTGGCTCACTCCTCCGGCTGTCCGGCTGCTGGGCTCTGGCCTTTTGCCTTATAGGAGGGGGAAAAGAAAAATGCTGTTTTCAACTATGACTTAATAAGGGAGGGCTGTAAAAAGCAGCTCCTTGTGCTGGCAGAGCCACCAGGAGCTGCCCCTGCAGCCTCACCTTGGAGCTCCGGCGCCGGAGGCCGCTGCGCCCGTCCGACAGCCCCAGGCTCCTYCCTCCTCCTGCTGTGGCACCAGAGCTGCGGGACAGGGACAGGGACACCCTCAGAGCAGGCAAAGCCACCCGTGCTGGATAAACAGCACAGCAGGGAGAGAAGGAGAGGCCCTTGAGTCTCCTCTGACCCTGGCCCAGATGTTTCAGCAGCAGAACCAGCTCCTGTTCAGAGCCCAGGTGAGARCAGAGCGCTCCCATGGACAGGTAATGAGGCCTTAACCTCCATTTTATCCCAGTGACCAGTGGGTCTGTTCTGTTTTAAAGTAAAAACCTTAATTTGTTGATTTGTTGTTTGAAACTCAGATAAGCACCAGCCAAATTCAACTGGGTGAATCTGAAAGCTTTGGAAAACCCTTTCAGGCACAGGCAAAGCCAAGGGGATCCAGATTTGCACTGTAAGAAGGGGTAGGGACCAGAAGGCAAAGGCATTACCTTGGCTGGGCTGGAGAAGCTCTGGAGGAGCTGCAAGTGAAGGTTTCTGCCTGGAAGTGCTGAGCAGGTCTTGCCCGGGCTGCTGTCCCAGCTGCAGAGTCACCTCTGTCCTTCCATGTCCCCTCAGTGCCATTCCCCTTCCCGGGCTTGCCCCGCGTGGCCGGAGCGTCACCGGCTCTGCCTGGAGGGGCCAGTGCTGCATTCCCAGCCTTGGCCACCTCTGTCCTCAGCCTGGGCCCTGCAGCAGGGCACAGCCCCAGCTTCCCAGAGCCCTCTGCGTGCCAAGGAGAAACATCTCCTGCAGGGACAGGACATGGAGCTGAACAGGAACAGTAACTTCAGCACCAGGAACAACCCCAGTGTCCAACCCCAGGACCCCCAAGGACAGAATTCCAGTGATTTAATCCTCCCTCCCTGAACCCAGACCAAGAGCAGAGAWTGAAGATTTCTGAGACAGAGCAGGGTAAGAGCATCTCCCCAGGGAGCTCAGGCTGTGCTCTGCCCACACCTTGGTGCCGGATCCGTCGCCGAGCCGGCTCTGGTGATTCCCGTCTGTCCCCGTGGGGCTGGGCTGGCAGATCCTGAGCTGCAATGTCACCTGTGGGGCTGGCAGGCCGCAGGTCACAGTGGTGCTGCACAGAACACACAGTGCTGGTCAAGTGAAKCTCACCCAGGTGAAAATCCCTGGGAAAACACTMCTTRGGGAYGTTAAGGTGAGTAGGGAATTGTGGAATCCCAGAATGGTTAGGAGATCTTAAAGCTCATCCAGTTCCRTCCCCCTGTCAGGCTGGACTGGGCTTGGAGCACCCTGGGTWACTGGAGGGTGTCCCTGCCCATGGCACAGGGTGGGATGGGATGGGCTTGAACATCCCTTCCAACCCAAACCACTCTGGGATTCTGTGATAAGCTCTGAAGTTGGATCAGATCTCATTCCCAGAACAGATTTTGCTGTCCCCCAGGAGAGGAGAGGCCCAGAACAACGAACCCAACCCCAGCTTCAGCAGCTTGTTGGGACTGTGAACCATGACACAGGGAATGGGTGAGCTCAGCATTCTCCCATCTTGTCTGTAGCAGCAGCAGATTCCAGAGGACTCTTCCCTGGGCACGCCACTCCCAGGGCTGGAGTCTGTTCCCTCCCTCCCCTCCCACCCAGTTTTACTCTTGTGCTCCTCTCTCCCCTCAGCTGACTCATCCAGGGTTCAACTTCATTTTCTGTGTGATTCTGATTGTGCAACTTCAGGCCCTTTTGTTTAGTTTCCTTACAAGAGCTTTCAAATTAATCCAGTACTTTTCAGGAGAAGCCTGAGTGTAGCACAACCCTTCACAAGGATCCCAGAGCTTTGTGTGGGGAGATCTGAGCCAGGGGCAGCTCCCTGAATTCCTGGAATGTGCCCCAAGAGCCCCTGGGACTGGGCCCATCCTCAAACAATGGGATGTGACCCACCAGAGCCTGTCCTGTTCAGTACCTGGTGATGAAAGAGAATCTCCTCTTCCAGCTGGATGCCACAGAATTCACATGGAATCATGATGTCTCCTTCTGCCTGCACAGCTTGGGGCTGGGATGAAGGGACAGCCCTGTGGCTGTTGGACCCCCCAGCCTGCAGACCACTGTATTCCCATGGATTTGGAGAAGAACTTCTCTTGCTGAACGAGGCAAAGGCACTTGCTGGGTTACACCCTGTCTGTTCACAAACATGGAAAAATCACCTTTCCTGACGAGCCAGGTGGGCACTGAAAACCACCTTCCTTGGCAAAGACCCAGAGTTCTCCCAGTGTCACCCACACCCTTCCACACCCTGCTCAGTGACAGCCACAGAAAAGTCTTCACTGCAAACCCCAAGACACAAGGAAATCTCAAACCTGGTGAAGGATCAGATCTTCAGCAGGACACAGCTCCTCACAGAACTCGCAGGGCAACATGATCATCTCCTTGTCTGCAAGAGAAGGAAGGATTACATCCTCTGGAGCTTGGTAAAAACCTCCTGCTGCATCATTAAACCCTGTGGTGCCATTTCTCCTCTCAGAAGAAGCTGCACTCAGCTTTCCCCTAGATCCTCCTTCCCACCATTTCTGCTTCCACAATAACCTTGTTCCCCACCTGGGCTCCCACCATACACCAARGTCAGAGACTCACTAATTTAATAACCTTTCATTTCTTCACTTGCTGCTTTGCTTTAGGAGCCTCAAAATGACTGATTTTCACCTTTTAAAATACTTAGGTAATCTTTAACATTCCCAATCCAAATTTTCCTTTTCCCCTCCCCTCAAATTTAAGGATCAACCCCACCACAACAGTGTTTATACCTATTTTGCTGTGGTTTGATGTGCTAAAGGAGCCTGGAGAGTCACAGGAGAAGATGTTGGACAGCTCTGCTCCACCAAGGTGGGCAGATTGTCCAGGCTCTTTGGTGTAGTCRTATTCCCAGAAATCCCTGGGAATGTCAGCTGCACTGTTGTGCTGAGGATTATTCTCACTCTGCAGGCTGAGAGCCAACACATAATCCAGGTCATCATTCCAGTCTTCAGCAAGCTGGGAATGAAGGAGTTCAGGTCTCTCTAGCTCATCCCCTTCAAAAGACAAATATTGTCAATTTGGGACAACATCAARCCTGCCACCAGCAGCTCCCTCTGGACATCAGACCCAGCCCCAGGGTTTCTCCTGGARTGCAGCATCTCAAAGCCAAGGGCACCTCTAACAAAGCCAGGAGGATGGAGAAAAATCACAGCCCAAAYTACAGGGAGCAAATAACTCCAGTTTCATTTTTCTCAAAGCCAGCTACTTTGAGACAAAAAAAAAAAAAAAGAAGCAACCAGGCTTTTATCCCAGGCACCTGAGCACTCCTGGCTTACACCTCATTCTGTGGGTAAACATTCCCACCTGGTGCCTCTGGAGCATTCACTATCCTGTATTTCCACAGAAAAAAAATCACAAAACCTCACACCTGGACCAGCTACCAAATGAGCAGCCAGTTCTTCCTTCTTTTGTCCACTTTTTCCTCACTTTTGATTTCTTTGTGGTGTTCCTGTGAATGCCCTTAAGGTTCTTGTCCTTAGGGGCTCTGCCCCTTAAGATTCTGTCTTTAGGGGTTCTGGTCCCTTAAGATTCTGTCTTTAGGGGTTCTGGTCCCTTAAGATTCTGTCCTTAGGGGTTTTGTTTTTAGGGGTTCTGCCCCTTAAGCTTCTGTCCTTAGGGGTTCTGTCCCTTAAGCTTCTGTCCTTAGGGGTTCTGTGTCTTTTAAGATTCTGTCTTTAGGGGTTTTATCTTTAGGGGTTCTGCCCCTTAAAATTTCTGGTTTTAGGGGTTCTGCCCCTTAAGATTCTGTCCTTAGGGGTTCTGTCCCTTAAGAKTCTGTTCTTAGGGGTTCTGTCCCTAAGGTTCTGTGTCTTTTAAGATTCTGTCTTTAGGGGTTTTGTCYTTAGGGGTTCTGCCCCTTAAAATTTCTGGTTTTAGGGGTTCTAGCCCTTAAAATTTCTGTTTTCAGGGGTTCTGTTCCTAAGATTCTGTCTTTAGGTTCTGTCCCTGCAGTTCTGTCCCACAGCCCCTCTAAATCTCTTTTCCCCGCTCTGGCTCTTCCCCAGCCCATCCTGGTACCCGCTCCCCGCCGGCTCCCCGTGGCTCCACCCTCACCCTCACCGCGGGCCGCCGGCGCGGTGCCGCTGCCCTCGGCCGCCCTCTCCGGCGTGTCCGGTGTCCCGCAGACCCGCGGGCCCTCGGCCGYCCTCTCCGGCGTGTCCCGTGTCCCGCAGACCCGCGGGTGCTCCGGCAGCTCCCTGAGCAGGACGTGGCGGCCGCAGCGGCCGCAGGGCTCGGTCCTGGCCCCGCAGTAGAGCTCGTGCTCCTGGAGCTTGTTGAAGGCCAGCTGGATGTCACAGAACTGGCACAGCACGGGCCGCAGGGGACACGAGGACGCCTGGGGAAACACACGCGGGGTTACTCTTCCCACAGGGACGCGGAGTTTTCGCAGCTTTGGAGCTCTGCTGTGTCCTCAGCCACACGCAAAGGAACAACCTGGAGTAAACTGCAATGTGGGAATGGGTTGGAGGCACAAACTCGGCAGCTGGAGCTCTCCAGATGCTCAGGACATGGTTTTAAATCTGCCAGGGTCATGTGGAGCTTTCTGGATTTTCCTTTTCCCCTCCCCTCAAATTTTATTCCTATTTTGTGATGTGCTAAAGGAGCCTGGAGAGCCACAGGAGAAGCTGTTGGACAGCTCTGCTCCACCAAGGTGGGCAGATTGTGCAGGCTCTTTGGTGTTTTAGATACAACCCAAAATCCAGTTGTATTCCATGAGCACAGCTAAAAATCCACATTGGTTTTTAGGGAACAGACTTACACCTCATTTACTGCCCAACAAGAACTGCTTGGACATGTTCCTTACCCCACACTGAACCCCCTTCAAAAGGGGTTAAAAATAGAGAAAATATGTGATATTTGCAGATGCTGCACTAATTAAACATCATCATTTGCTTYATAATCCAAAAGCACCACACACACACACACAGGCAGGATTAGCTACTCCCAGGGTTTAGAACTGGACAGATTTCCAAAGAAAATCCTTTTTCCCTCAGCAATCAGCAGGCTGAGGTGGCAGYTCCAGAGTTGTCTCTAAAGGAGCCCACAGGAAAGGAAGGGATGACATTTATAACAAGATTGTCTGTGACAGCAGCCAACTGGATTCAGAACTCAGAAAATCCCACTCTGGCCTATTTTAGTTTATTTTACAGGCTATTTTTAAAGTCTGTTTGGACAGATTGAGTTATTAAAAGTCACATAATGGCTCCAGCAGAAACATGAAACAGGAAAGGAATGAAAAAAGTCAAGTCAATCATACTTTAAATAGCTATTTTTCAACTGGCAAGGACCAAAAATCACCAATTAYCACAGACAGCCCTTTGATATGAAGCCCTGAGTGGCTCCAGGACTTTAGGGCAGTTTCCAATCCCTTCTCCCAGAGYTGTGAGTTTAGGAAGCATCACTCAACAAAGGATGCACAAGCCCCAGGCTGGAATCCAGGCTGACAGAAAAGCTCTGCCATCAGTGAAACACCAGAGCATCCCCCAAGGGTTCAATAACATAAAATCCACCAACCTCGTGCTCCTTCAGGAGGCTGCTCTCCATCTTCATCCTACACTTGCAGGTGACCTAGAGCAAAGAGACCTCATCAGACGAAYTCCCACAGGAATGAGCAGCTCCAGAGCAGAGATGTCCCTCACCTGCACGTGTTCAGCCTCAATGTGGTTYTTCATCTCAGACTTTGGGATGGAGTCGCTGCAGTAGGGGCATATTTCAATATTTCTTCTGCAGTGGATTTCATGGATGATGAAGTTGACTGCAGGAATGTCCTTTTTGCTGGGAGAAAGTCGCTGGGGTTACTGAGCAGAAACACACTGACAACAAATCCAAGCAGCTGCTCACAACAGAAAGATTTCAATGAATTCATGGCTTAAAGTGAGAAGAGAAAGGCCCAGCCARGCCTCAAGGTTCCAGCACAGGTGGATAATAATGTATTTAACATGCAAAAGTCACATTGCATTCAGATAAAATCCAGGTGGATTTATTTCCTTATGTAAAAAGCAAATCTTGCAGCACAAACAAGTTATCGCCAGGGATCAAGTTAATAAATTAGTCTGAGAAGATAAAAGTTTCTTCCTGAAAATAACTTGGCTCTGAGAAGTCAAACAGTGCTTTGGAAAGYAGTCAAACTGTGGTTTTTTTTATACCTGACAGATCCTGTTCCAGGATAATGGATCCATGGATGGTTTGGGTTGGAAGGGACCTTAAAGCACCCTCCACAGAGCAGGCTGCTCAGAGCCCCAGCAGTGACAACACTGCTCAAAATTCCCCAACTCACCTCATTTTACCCCCAAATTCCCCAATTCACCTCATTTCTGAAACGCTCATTTTCTGTCTTGAAACCAAACACGAAAAGACCAAAAGGAACTGAGGCACCTGGAGCTCAGTCCTTCCTCCTGCAGCATCATTTCCACATGGATCATCCCCTTTCCAAGAAATCCACCTTGAAAACCCCTACATTAATTTTATAACCTTTTGTTTGCTAAACCCACAGCTGTTCTCTCCCCYGCCAGATCCCAGCCACCCAAAAGCCTGGCAAAGCAACAAAGTCCAACAGCAGCGACTGAACTGCACAGACCAAACAAACCAGGCTGATGTTGCAAGAAATTGTCTGGATTCTGATTTCTCTTGGGGAAAAACAACTACAGAAAAAGTTAATCTTTTTAACTGCTTGAATTCGAGACGCAATTTGTGAAGTGACTCCTTATCAGCCACTGGGCTCTGCAGACAGGTTTTATCGAAGAAAAACTTCCACAACAACCCTGCCCACTGATCTATCCTCGTATTTCTGCTCCCGAGCCACGGAACTGCTGATGAAAAACTCGCAATCGTGTCTTTTGTGCGGATCTCGCCGAACAGCGAGCCTGGATTTCCACCCGAACGTTTCGGTTTCTATTTCGTTCCCGGCTAAGTCAGAAGGGAAATGCGACGCCCAAACGCTCAGGAAAGGCCCTACGGCGGTCTCCGCTATTTCACCGCCTTCCGAGGAGCCGTACCCCGGTGTACCGGCGGGCTCGGTGAGGAGCCGTACCCCGGTGTACCGGCGGGCTCGGTGAGGAGCCGTACCCCGGTGTACCGGCGGGCTCGGT
>JACDOX010000081.1:365710-392454 GCA_014549065.1 Cardinalis cardinalis
CCTCGGCCCGGGGGCAGCGGAGCCGGCGGCGCTCGCAGCCGAGGTGACCCCGGCCGGAGCTTTYTGCGCTGCCGCGGAGGAGCCGGGAATGGATTTAATCCCCGGAGGAGCAGCCGCGGATGCCCCGGAGTTGTGTTGGSTGTTGTGGCACGGAGCGGTGACGCTGTGGGGGGAATTGATTGGGAGGCAGGAGAGCAGTGGAAGGGGACGGTGTCGYTGGGAGTTGTCCGGTGTTGTTGTGTCCCCGGATATTTCCGAGGGTGTTCTGCGCTCTTGGGGTTGCTTCGGAGGTTGTAGGCAAAGCTTGGCTCTATGCAAATATGGAGAAATAAAAGGAAAACACTTCCCCGGGCTACGGTATCGTTTCGTCCCTAAAACTGAAGATTTGGTGGAGATTGGGGAAAACGTTCTTAACTTTTTCAGCAGGGATGAAAACCTCTCCCTAGAGACCCGGAGAGCTGCCCTGGTTTGGGCTGGGCGTGCTTTGGGATGTGCTTTGCTGGGGCAGAGGGATGGTGCAGTACAGGCTGGGTCCCTGGTGGGTTCCAGGGAAAGGGAGGAAGATGGTTTTGTTCGATCAGAAGTGTTCAAGTTCGTTGCAGTTTGTCTTTATGTAACGATTTTAAGGGKTTTTTTTCCCTTAGTTTTCTATCCGTGCTGTGATTGGCAGTTTCATTGATGTGCAGTTATTTTTGTCGTAACCTGCGTGAGAAACGGTACTAACAGAAAAATCTGGGTGAATTCAGCCAGATGATGTTGAGCATCTCGCTTTGTTCATTTTGGAGAGAGCTTTGGAATTCTTTTCTGCTCGTTCTGGGAAGGGTTCTCTGCAGTGCGAGGTTTGATCTCGGGCTGTGGTGCTGCAGAACCCGAAACGAAGCGTGTGGTGAGCACACACAGCTTCCCCACCTCAGCASCTGGGGAGGAGCACAGTGAGGTCCTGGGGCTGCCCTGGGTTTGTGCTGTGCTTCCCCAGGATTCCTCGACAGCTCTGGTTATCTTTGATCTTGACTTGTTCTCCCTCCACCTGAAGGTTCAGGTGTTTCATTTCCAGCCTTTGAACATCCCCACCTATGAGCTAGCACAGGCTGAAGTTTATTTTCATTTAGCTTCATTTCCTTTGGAAGCTGCTTTGTCTTCCAACARCCTGACTGGTTAGGAAAATCCAGTCTCTTCATTCTGCTGCGTTTTAGGGAGGTTTGAGGGTTATTTGATTTACTTTGGAGCACCCAAAGCTGAGATGTTCTTGGCACAGCTGTTAATCCCAGTCAGGCAGCTCAGCCTGGGGGATAATTTGTGTGTCACTAAACTGGGTGACAGAGCCTTAGAGCAAGAAGCCTCTGTCTGATGTGCTGTTCCACGCCTTTGAAACCTCTTCTCTGAGAAATCCCCAAAGTTTTAATGTCAGAGGTGACCCAGAGGTTTTCCTAAGTTGATTAGTGGCTCCAAACAGGGTTTCATGCCACAGTGTTTATTTTGGTGAGTGTGGAAGGGCTGCCTMGTGAGAGGTTTGCTGTGGCTGGGCTCAGGAGCCCAATTAACTCTGCTTTAAATACACAGCATCCACCTGGCCAGGGGAGCAAATGATGGAGCTGTTGAGTAGAARTCTGTAAATGAGAAGAGATGCACAGTTTGTGCTGAGCATTGCCAAGGGCCACCCCTCAGTAAAAGGGTTCGGGTTTATAATGAGAATGAGAAGTTTGATGAGGAAAAGGTGTGTGGTGTGATTTCAGTTAGCTGGCAGGAGAGAGGCCAGAGCAGTGTGAGCAGCCCCTTGGCACGTGAGGGGCAGCAAAGCTGGGTTTGCTGRGGAAGGAGGGATTTTTGAGGGAAGGGGAGCACGTAGGGGTCATGTCCTGGTCTAAAACTGCTTGTTTGTAATTGTGTAATAATCTGGAAATTRTAATTCTGAGCTAAAAAAGGAGAAAACGGTCTGGGGATAGTGGGATATCCCCTAGGAAATACTGATGCTCCRCAGTTGTGCCTTCAAAACCAGTCTGGGGAAGGGTGGTGGCACTCCAGGGGGACAGGATAGCTCTGCCTGAGGTATGGATGCTGTGGACAAGTGTTTCCCACTTTGCTGGTGGGTGTGTGTGTTTGGTTTCTAACGTCCTGCCTGTTCAAAGTCATTGAAAGTCTCCCAAAGCCACACCAAATTAATTTCTACTTTTCCTGCTAAAGCTCTGGAGCTGCTGCACTGCCAGCAAAGAGCTGTTTCTGCAGAATCCTCTCTATTATGGGTCTCTTTTGTTGCTGTAATGATCTGTGTGGAGTAATTACAAAAGCTTGTTTGTTTGAGTGACTAAAACCAGTACAACGAGATGAATCCTTCATCCCTGAAATGACAGTTTCCTGAATGTTTGGCTTAGGAGGAGCTGCACAGGGAAAATGTGGTTTGTGCTGCGGGTGTGACAGCAGATGCTCCATGGTAAAATTGGAGGTGGCTTTCCAGAATGGCCTTGGTGTTCTGGTGTGATTTTGTGTGTGCTCTTCCTCTGCAGATTATCTCGATAATGGCAATAATAAAATGGCAATCCAGCAAGCAGATAAACTGCTCAAAAAGCACAAGGACCTTCACTGTGCCAAGGTGAGTGGGACTGGGGGGCACTGAGCTCATTCTGCCTGAGTCTCAGGGTGTTCCACTCTCCCTTTTTCTGGGTGCTTCCACAGTGATTTCTGAGCCCTCTGGAATGTCTCTGTTCCAGCCCACCTGTATCTTGTTTGTCTAAAAATGACCTGATGGGGACTGGAGTGTTGGTTCCACCTGGGCTGRTTGTCAGCACCACTCCAGGTGGCCTTGGCAGGTGGGCTGGGCTTTAAAAATGCCTCTTGGAGCCCTGGGGTTGGGATCAGAACATCTCCTTGGGAGGAAATGTCTRAGGAGAACATTCCGAGGTGAGCGGGTGTCCCCGAGGAGCTGTGGGTGCCCCTGGAATTGTTCAAGGCCAGTTTGGAGCATCTTGGTCCATAGAAATGTCCCTGCCCATGGCAGGGTGKGGAGCTGGATGATTTYAAGGTCCCTTCCTACCCAAAGCACTCCAGGATTCCAGGATTTTGGAGGCATTTTCTCTTTTYCTTGTTCACCACCTTCCCTATGGAGGGAAAGGGTTCTGTTCCTCCCTTTCCTGAACGTGTGACTCTCCTTCTGCTTTTCTCATTTCCCTGGGGGGGTTCCCTCTGCCCTTCACTCCACTTCTACATTTTGAAAGCTTCCCAAGCTGCAGAGAGTGTCATTGACCTGAMTCTCCTTTATGTCACTTCTCTCTGGCCAGTTAGGAAAAAAACTTAAAGAAAATTGCCCGTTTGCAGCCTCCAGGTAGAGAAAACCWTGTGGTGATGCCTCGGGGCAACCTCAACATTTATTAAGAAGTTAGATCCCCTCTTTGATGCTGTTGCATTTGGGGGTTTTCCTCTTCTGCCATATGGATTGAAAGCTTCATAAATCCTGGAGTTGTGCAGAGGGAATGCGGTGGTTGGGCTGCTCCCAGCAGGAGTGAGAGGGTTTCCAAATGCAGACTGTGTCTCTGAGAGCTGCCTGTGCTGTGCCCACAGGTGCTGAAGGCCATTGGCTTGCAGAGGACTGGCAAGCAGGATGAAGCCTATGCCCTGGCACAAGAAGTAGCAGCACTTGAACCCACAGATGACAATTCCTTGCAAGCACTGACCATTCTCTACCGGGAAATGCACAGACGTGAGTTTGTTCCTCTCCCAGAAATCTCTTTGTGTTCTTCCAGAGGGTTTGTGTCTCACAGTTTGGTGGGAAACATGTAAAATCCAGAATTTGTGTATGTGAGAGACTGTTAAGAGGCTCAGAATTGAAGTGATGCCTGTTGTAATGCCTGGAAGGCTGGAGTGATCTTCATAAAGCAAAAAAATCCTCATCTGAACTYCTTATGAACACAATTGTGTGGCAGGTCCTAAGGTAATGATCCAGCAGCCTGGSAGTTCACTTTTGTTAGTGAAACTACTGGAATTTGTTATCAGTAGAGTGWCAGAGATTGCAAATCCTACAGGGTGTGATGAAAAGCCTCAGGAAAGTGGTGAAAACCAGGAGGGAAGTCCTGACCTCCCASTTTGGCCCCATCAGCTTTGTCAGGTTCCTTGCAGTGATTTGTRTTTTCAAAATACTGAATCATCAGCATTGGATGGATGCAGGAAAGTTTCCTGTGCTTTTCTGGAAGATGCCAGCCCTCCTGTCCTGCTTTTCTGCAGCTTGAACAGTTGTTGTTTCTGGCAGCTTCTTGGGGAGTGTGGTGTGGTGGTACCAATGTTTGTTGTGGAGTTTGGTGGGTGGTACCACCAAAATTTATTGTTGAACTGCTGGAGAAATGATCCAGGGGTGAAACAGCTTCAGAAAAGGGTGTTTGCATCAGTCTGCAGAAGAGCAATTGCTTATGTTCTCCCAGTTGATTTTTGTGTGTGTGTTTGAGGAGTTAAAGCATCATTTGTTGAGTAATACCAACATTTTTTGTGTGGTTTTGAGTTCAGCATAAACCCCTGTGAATGACAAGAGCCTCTCTGTGATTGTTAACAACTTTCATTAAGCTGAGCTTTGTAACTTTCAGCTCTGTAACTCAGGAACTGGTGGGTGTGAGGCACTTCCACTTTTGGTCCTGCAAGAAAATTGTAATTAGATGTTTGCTGTGTTTGTGTCAGGGATGTATAAACTGTGTGAAGGACAAATTACATTTGTTTTTCTGTTTCTACTCTGAGCTACAATTGTTTGTGTAAGAAAAAGGAATATGGAAGGATGAAAGTGTAAGAAAGTTTTGCATGTTGTACTATCAGAAGTATTTTGTCATGATAGACCTGTTATTAAAAAGTAGAGTGTGAAACAATTGTTTAGAGTTCTGATATAGGCAGTTGGAAAATAGCAGCATATGATTAATATGAGTAAACCTGTGATAAGAATAATTAATTTGCTATTAGGCTCTGGAAGTGTTTGTTTTGATACATGATTCACATGGAGCAGTAATTCTGCCAGCAGGAGAAACCTTCATTCAGTTTAATGCTCAAAAATAAAGAAAAGCCTACTTTAATAGAAAACCTAAAATTCTGAGCTGCTCAGTTGCTGCTGTTTAACTCTATTTTGATTTGAGTCTATTTTGAGGTTTWTTTAGAGTTTTTTAAGCACTTASCTGATGTTTGCAGTGCCTGGGTGACAGAGCAACATTTTGGGGCTGATAARTGCAGTTAGTTGCTGTTCAGAGCATCYCTGGTGCTCTTTAGGGRKCTGAGCTTTAAAATATTCCTAAGTTGGTCTTAACTCTAGCATCTGGTTTTGGTTTAGCTGAGCTGGTGACAAAACTTTATGAGGCAGCTGTGAAGAAGGTTCCCAACAGTGAAGAGTATCACTCCCACCTCTTCATGGCCTATGCCAGGGTTGGAGAGTACAAGAAAATGCAACAGGTATGACCAAAAATTTGTGTTCTGGATGGTTTAAAGTCTGTTTTTCTCTTGTCTTTTACTCTCATTTATGTGTTATGAGCAATCTTCCAAAAAAGCTGAGCTGGGTTAATGCAGAAGTTAAACTCTTGGTTGGTTTTTACAGAGAGGTTTGAACCTCAGKTTTTGGAGGTGGGTTGTCTGAGACAAGTTTTGTTAACTTTAGGCTGTGTCTTTTACTGATCTGTGGTTTGGTAGTTACAGTACAAAAAAAAGGAATTCTGGAATAGGCACATCTAAGAAGAACTTCTGGTCCTTGTTTTCACAYTTGATTCTGGCCTCAGTTCTCTGTTAACTTTAGGAAGATAAATCCTCCCCATGCTCTTTCTGAGTATCTAAAATACAGCTTGTGTTGATGGCATTCAGTGGAGAAAAGCTAAAAAGCACYTGAAATATCCCCTGTCAGTTGGCAGCACAGTGTCACACTGGTGGTTTTGTTTTCATCCCTTCAAATGAGGTGCCTGGAGAATGCCTGTAAATGGAAGATGATTTTCAAGGCCTGTGTGCTCACTCTTCTGTGTAAAAATAAAGCACAGAGAGCCAAGAAATAAGTGCTAAACTTCCTCTTGTTCCTGCTGTGAYAGGTTTGGCTTAAATAGCTAAAAAGGAGTTATGGTGTACCTGAAATGAGAAACCTCATGATACAGCCCAAAGTTTAGATGTGATAGATCACATCACGAGTGGAGTAAATGCCACAGATAATAATTAACATTTATGTGACCTTTTGTATGTCTGGAGTGACATAAAAATGTGGAGCTCATTAGATTACTTTCAATRTCAATTGAATCAAATCATCATTATCAGTATCACATTGTCAGAGTGGGGTGTTGGCCTGTGCTTTTGGATTTAGGGATGTGAATGAAGAGTGTGTGGATGGTGTCTGATTAGGGAATGAAAATAAACCCCAGTGTCCTGTGCTCTGGGGTATTCCAGCTGAAAATCCTGGAAAATGCCAACTGCAGTYAGGGAATTGTGGAGGTAGAATATTGTGTGTAGTTCCTTGAAATTAATTACAGATTTTGTAGGGGTAAAAGTCTTGTCCTTTGTTACACACAGGCACTGTGAGGGAAATGTGGGAATATCTGTTAGGGAAATCATGAATTCTTTGGTTCTGCTTTGATTCAGCCAAATTCTCTGCTCAACTTTTGCTCCCCCTGCTTTGCAGGAGGTGACCCCAAATTTGGGGGTGTCAGTGGGTGTGAAGTGAGAGAGTTCCTGAGTTTGCTGTGTCCTGCAGCACTGGAGAAATTCCCTCATTCCCAAAGAACAGATCTGCCTCCTCCTGGAGTTCCCAGTTCAGGCTGGCAGCTGTGTGGGCAGTCAGTGCTTGCTGCTGTTCTTGTCAGACCTCCACAGRGTCCTTGGAAACATTTCCACCCTGTGTTTTCCTCAGGGATGTGTGTGGGGAGGGAAGAGCTCACGGGTGGGGAAAATCCTGCCATGTGCAAATCCCCTCCCATCATTGCTGCCCACCAMGAGATCTGAGCAAGAAATCTATTTCAGGGATGATGAAACTTGTGTTTTCTGTTTTTCAGGCTGGAATGGCACTTTATAAGATTGTTCCCAAAAATCCGTATTATTTTTGGTCTGTGATGAGCCTGATCATGCAGGTGTGTGCWATATTGGGTTTGACTGTTTGKTTTTTGGGGTTTTTTTCTGACTGCAGTGCTGGTGCAGARATGTTCTGAGGGAAAACATGATGATTTTKGGTAAAATGTGTGTTTGAGCTGTTTCTTTRTGATGCTGGGAGAAAGACTGAGCCCTCCTCAAGCAGCATTATTGTTGTGGTCCAAAGTAAACTCTGAGGTGTTTTTATAATCCAATTTAACTGTTACCTTACCACCTTTATACAACTTGAATTATTCTCTCATCTGCACTAATGTCCACCTGTCCTTTTGGCAGAGATAATKAATAAATCCTCAGCTATCTGCAGTTTCTCAGTCAGAATTGTTCCTCTTTAATGAGGTTATAAAAGCTCTTGGAGGAAATAAATGAGAGCTCTGGAATTAGCAGCAAGTCTGCAGGAATAGGCACAGATCAGCTGTGCTGCTGCTGGTTGAGGCAGCACATTTGGGCACTAAAAATCAGACATAAAATCAAACAGAAATAAKCTTGGAGGGTTTTAATCACATCCTCTAAAATCCCGTGCTGTGTAAAACGCAAAAACGTTCGGGCTGCATGTTTTAACCACGAGGTTTGTGTGCTCAGACGTGCAGGGCTCTGGTTGATCTGATCAAAAATGAGCTTTTCTGTGCAGCAGCAGTTTTATTGCTGCCCCTTCCCAGAGCACTTGCACTCTCAGGTCACAGATGGCAGCTCCAAACAGGTGGCTGGGAGGGATTGGGACACCTGGGTTGKTTTTTTTTCCTCTTTTGAAGTGAAAAGAGAGTGGGTGGGACATCACAGAAAGCTGCTGAGCTGTTACARTAATCCCTCTCTTCCTCAGTCTATCTCAGCACAGGATGAAAACCTCTCCAAGACAATGTTTCTGCCACTTGCTGAAAGAATGGTGGAAAAAATGGTGAAAGAGGACAAGATTGAAGCTGAGGCTGAAGTAAGGCTTGGTTTGAGCTTTGTTGAGACGAGG
Organism: Cardinalis cardinalis; assembly: GCA_014549065.1. NCBI lineage: Eukaryota > Metazoa > Chordata > Aves > Passeriformes > Cardinalidae > Cardinalis > Cardinalis cardinalis. The sequence goes on from JACDOX010000081.1 coordinate 373,743, forward strand.
AATGCACTGTTAAGGGAACTTGATTACCTTGGAAAGCTTTAAAATAATAAAAAAYGTTTTGGAATTAAATGTGAATGTTGGGGACAGAAGGAAAACCAAAAGCAGGGGGTTAGGAGGGCCTCAGAATCCTGTGGCTGAGGCAATTTTTGGTGTTTGATTTGACTGATGAAGTGCTTTGCTCTCTGGGAGGCCCCAGGAAAAACCTGAGGACTAAGAATGGAAAAAAAGACCTAAATTTGAGTCTTGCACACTTTGGGATACTAAAGATAGCTTTGCAGGCCTGGTATCCCCTATTTTCTCTTTTGGCACACCTGRGTATGCTCTTCCTGGCAAATTTCATTGCAGTTTGATCTTTCTTTTAAGGTGGAACTGTACTACATGATCCTGGAACGTTTGGAGAAATACAAGGAAGCCTTAGATGTTGTGAGGGGAAAACTTGGAGGTAATTTATTTTGTAATAAATTAGAGCTGTGTGGAGAATACAGCAGAATACCCTTTACTTCAGACTTGTTCACTGCTTCCCAAAATAAAATTTTAGGAAGCCTGACTTAGCACCAGTTTTTAACCTGAATGTAAACTCTGGAGGTGTTTGTGCAACTTGGTTTTACCTACTTTGTTTATGGTATTTAAACTCTACTCAGGCTGAGCTTTGCAGTGGTAAATTTGGATTGTGTTCTTGGTTGTAGCTGCCATCTTCAAAACTGAAAAGTCTTCAATATCTGCATTTTAGAGGAGTTTAACTGAAAATTAAAATGCACTTGTGGAGGTTTCCATGGGAAATCTTTCTGAGGGCTGCTGCTGTGTTAGGCCTGGTGGCTTGGTGCTGGGCTGGAATAAGGAGGTTTGAGCAGRGCTGAGCTGAGTTTTGCCTGTTTTGTGCTGCAGAGAAGCTGACGAGTGAGCTGCAGAGCCGGGAGAACAAGTGCATGGCCATGTACAAGAAGCTGCAGCGGTGGCCCGAGTGCAACGCGCTGGCCAGGAGGCTCCTGCTCAAAAAGTGAGAGAGGATTCCTGCAGTCCTGCAGGAGACATGGAACAGAAACCCCTGCTTGTTTGGGGATGGCCTTGTTTGGTGGCTTTTGTGGTTGAAGTAGGAGAATATTGGGAAGATTTTCCAAAGATTGAACTCCAAAGCCAGGCATGGTGAAGGTCAGGGAGAGTCAGGGTCAGGACTGAAGTTGCTGCTTTTGTCAGGCAGAATTTGGCAACTCATTAATGCAATAAAAGGTTGTTTACCTCCATATTTCTAAATTCTGTGCTGATTGTCTAGCTCTGACTTCGCAGTTCTCATCCTATCCATGATTTACATTAAATTTTCTACATCTAAATTTCTCCCATTTGGCCAGACTTCATCGTGGGAAATGTATTTAATGCTTGGAGCAGATGCATCAGGAGACAGAACATTCCAGTGTGATCAAATCTGTCTCAGAACTGTCAGGAGAGATGTGGTGTTTGCTTTTGAATTTAGCTGTGCTCTCATCTTAGATATAAGTTAAATGCAGAACAGAAACTTCTGCCTTCACGTTTTGTGGGGTTGTTGCTGAGCTCTGACTGGAATGTGAATTTTAGGAGGAGAGTTMATAGCTTGCCTCACTTTTGAATTGAAATGGTTTTGCTTAATATGTTTCCAGAAATTCAGGATGATGGTGTTCCTAATAAGATGTGAGACCTTTTCAAGGGGAAAAATTTTATGATTACAATTGGTTTTTTTCTGTAATATGATTATGTGTTATTCCTTGATTCATCTTTGGCAAGAAACGTAGTTTTAGCTGTTAATTCCTTTGGCAATTCCCTAAATTTTGTCCTGTGCCTGATTTTTGTTTCAGCTCAGATGATTGGCAGTTTTATATAACTTACTTTGATTCAGTGTTTCAACTCATTGATGAATCCTGGACGCCTCCAGCAGAGGAAGAGCAGTAAGTTGAGAATTTTGCAGTGGATTTRTTTTCCCTTTGTGCTACAGCACATTGTTTGGGTTCATATATTTAATATTAGAGTGACTTYTTGATGTCAGAGCCCAAATGGTGGGTTTTCCCTGCTTTGTTTGGTGTGTTTTCCCTGCTTTTATCTGCATGCTGGGAATAGCTCATGGAAGTAGTTTGTACATCATAGAACTCTTCCAGCTCCCGTTTTCTGYGGTGACTGAGTTGCAGAATCCATCRTTCCCTGTCTGGGAGYGTTGCTGAGTGTTTGTTATCAGCGGGACCTCTCCAAGAACCTTTTGTCTGTGTGGTTGCAGCTCTCTGGAGGGGGAGGTGCACTGCTCCATCGAGCAGGCTGTGAATTTCATCGAGGAGAGGATCGCAGAGGAGTCCAAGAGCTCGCGGCCGCTGCGGGGACCGTACCTGGCCAAGCTGGAGCTGATCAGGCGCCTGCGACACCGGGGCTGCAATGATGAGTACAAGCTGGGTAAGAGCCCTCCTGGGGCAGGAGTTCATCTCTGCACAGAGGGACACAGAGCACAGACTTGCTGCTAAATCACTGAGTTAAGTGCAGGTTTCGTTAGGAAAAGATAACCTGTTGTCGTGTATGTGAAGAATTTGAAAAGCGTTGGAAGATGAACTTTGAAGAACAGAAGGTACTTTCAGATTACTTGGAAAAGCCAGCAGGGAGATTTTCAAGAGGACCTCAGGGATTTAGGAGCATCCAGTCACTCACACTGTATTCCTAGTGGAAAGTCTTGCTGTTAGTGCTGGAATCTCTGGGYGGGTTTTGATTTAAGTTTTTATGGCAACAAAGCCAGGTTTTGCTTTTTAGAAACCTGCATGACAAAATGGCATTTAGGGAATCAGTGAAAGGGAGTGGGATTAGAGCAACATCTGTGCTATTTCCTAATTCCTTTTGTTTTTCCATCCCAAAAGAAGCCACGGTGAGATAAGCGGAGGCTGCGTGTGCCTGCCTGGGTTGCTGAGCTCTTATCTGCTAAAGGAGCTTGAATGAAGCWCTTGGGCTTTTTTTTAATGTGTCCTTGGTTACCAGAGACATTCAGCCTCTGTTAGAGTCTGCACTAGTGCAGCTCTCTGCTTTCTAAATCACTYTGTAATCTTGGAGGGAGGGAAGAAAAGAAAGAATGAACAAAGATTTCTCRTAGTGATTTTACAGATTTCACTTCTACTGGAGGGTGTTGAAAAGGTGACCTGGCCTTTTTTCCTAGGTGATCCAGAAGAACTAATGTTCCAGTACTTCAAAAAATTTGGGGACAAGCCCTGCTGTTTTACTGATCTCAAAGTGTTTGTGGATCTCCTCCCACCCAGCCAGTACACAAAGGTAAGGAAATAATCAAGAAGTGGTGGCAGGAACTGCAGTGGTTGTTTGCACTSTGGTCCCTTTATCTTAAAATACCTGTGGATCATATCAAAAGGCTGGAAACATCAAATTTTTACTTTCTGCTTGAAATTCAGAGAACTCTTTGTGCTGTAGAAAATATCATGAACATCTGAACACTTGAGAAGTTTCATTCAGGGGATTTTTACTGGAGGTTTAAAGCTTRAGTTTGATCCTGCAGAGTCTCAGATCTGGTATTCCTTTGGCTKTTTTATTCCCATTTTTCAAGGTGTCAGGGTGCTTTGAGCTCAAAGTTTCTGTTTAATGGCAAGAAGCTGCCCCCTGATCCCATGCAGGGATGTCACAGATGCTTTGCTTGTCTCTGGCAGTGCCAAAGGGACACAATGACCCCAATCCAGGGGTCATGGAGGCACCTTTGGCAGGATTTTTCCAGAATCTCTTTCTGAAACAGCTCTCTGGAAAAGTTTCTCTGAAAAGCCCATTTGTGCAGAGTCATGAGCAGCCTGGAGTGACTTCAGCAGCTGGGAATTCTGTCACTCACCCCAGTGTTTGTCTGAGCCATTGTGTCCAGGGATCAGCMCTGGGGAGGGCAGAGAATCCGGGATCAGCCAGAGCCTGGGGATAAAATGTTGGTAAACAAAGTGGAGGTAGCAAAGTTCTCTTGGTTAATTGAAGTATTTTTTGACTCCTAATGCAAGCTCTTCCCACAGCCCCACTGCTGGTGGGAGCAGTGGCTCTGGCAGGGGTGGCTGTTGCTGATGTTTTATGTTTAAAGGTGTGGGTTTAGCCCACTGRCCAGAGATGTGGCCAGCAGGGTATTGAACTCCTAGTCCTGGAAATGGTGATTCCATTGTAGGGGACCCCTGAAGTACTGAACAGGTTTCATCCCAACTTTCTAGGGAACAAATTCAAAACCAGGAGTGGAAGAATTATATTTAATAATAGTTCAATTTTGTCACAGTGCTTGTAATACCATGACTCTGACTTTAAAATTCTCTGTCTGGTCTTAAAACTGCTGTTGATTTTACTGAATATATTCTGGAATATATGTTGTGTCAGACTGATGTATTGGCTGGTGTTCTGGTTGTCCCTGAAGCAGCATCTGCAGCACTTTAGCTTGGTCAAGGACACAAAGAGCTGAGGTTTGACAAGAGTTCCACTTCAGTAGCTGAGATCATGATCTTGCTGGGCCACTGACACGTGAGATAGTCCAGAAAAAATGGTCAGGACACCAACCTTGACTTCCTAGAGGTGTAAATTGCACAGTGGAGCCAATGATGTGGTTGACCTTGCTCAGCTTGGCAGAGTTTCAGACTGAAAAGATCTGTCAACACAGCATTCATCAAATTCTTTGGGAAAACTGGAGTTGGTGTGTGTTGTGCTGGGTGCTGCTCCTGAGCTTTTTGCCTCAGGCTTGCATTTGATGCAGTTCTTCTGTGTCAGTACCAAGTRTAGTAAAACCAATTCATTGGCTTTAACTCGGGTTTCAGTTTGCAGACAATGTTGGGTTTTAGAGCAAGAAGCTGCTGCCCAGCCCTGTGTGTTGTGAGGACTCTTTTGTCTCCCAKTAAAACCAAACAATGAGAAGCTGCTTTTCTTACAGCTTAATTGCAAAAAGAAGTCATTAATCAGAGTTGATGACCTCACTGAGAACTGCACATTACTTCAGAGCTGAGGGAAAATGTAACAGTGCAAAACCATCATTGCCTGGAAGTGTGCTGAGAAGCCTGTCAGTAACTAATTATTTTAATTGCATCTCTTATTACCACAAGTGTTAACAGGTGCTTGAACTCCCTGGTGTATCAATGAATTGGAAACCTGCCTCTGATTTTTCTTCCTTCCATCTGTTTGATGAAACTTAATAAAACCTCARGCAACTCAGAAAAAATCTCGAAGGCCATTCTTGAACCACAGATTCCGTGTGGCATCAAGATGGATGTTCCTACCTTGCCTTTTTTTTGTTTGATTGGAGGGGGAAATGCTGTGGTGGGCCCTGCAGCCTTTGCCACCTCTGTGGTGCTGTTCACAGGGGTCCCAGGAYGAGGGAAGAGATGAGAATCTTCACTCCCCGTTTCAGAAGGCTGATTTATTATTTTATGATCTATATTGTATTAAAAGAAAATTATATATTAAAACTATACTAAAAGAGTAAAGAAAAGATTTCATCAGAAGGCTGGCAAGGAATAGAAAGGAAAATGGAATGGCATTAAAATCTTGTGACTGACCAGAGAATCTGAGCCAGCTGGACTGTGATTGGCCATTAATTAAAAACAATCACATGAGACCAATCAAAGATGCACCTGTTGCATCCCACAGCAGCAGATAACCATTGTTTACATTTTGTTCCTGAGGCCTCTCAGCTTCTCAGGAGAAAAGATCCTAAGGAGAGGATTTTTGGCACACCGGGGTTTCTCTTGCAGTTCATCCGGCAGCTGCTGGACGTGATCCCGCTGGCGGCGGCGGCCGAGAACGAGGTGGCTCTGCCAGGGGACATCAAGGCCCTGCAGCAGCACCTGTGTGTGGTGCAGCTCTCCAGGCTGCTGGGGATCTACCACGCCATGGAGAAGAAGCAGAAGCTGGCAGTGGTGCGGGAGCTGATGCTGAGATACCGCCACGGGTTGGAGTTTGGTGAGGAAAATCTGTAACGCTGCTAAAACTTGGTTTTCTCCTTTCTGATTCTGCCCTTCACCTTCCCTGAATTGTGGTTCCTTTTATTTTTTTTCTTTTCAGCCATGTATCTTAAAGATAAATGAAGCTTTCCAGGGTAGTTCAGATGGTCTGTCTGTACTTTGCAGGATTGCCTGTGCTTTTAAGCAAAGCCAGGTTTTCTCACTGAAGCGCATAGGAGACATTTGTGGTCAGGAGTTATTAATTTGTAAATCTTGCAGCTGTGGGAGTCAGTTCTTCTTCCAGCAGATGTCAATGTTTGAGGTGCCCCAAAGGCCACTCAGTGATGTGTAAAGTTGTTTGGGTTKTAAGACAATTCTGATTTTGTAAATTGAAATGTGCTCTCTGATCGTGGTGCCACTCAGTAACCCTGACTGTGAGATCAGCTGGCAGCAATTAGTAATTAGTTTTAGTAATTGAAGGATAACTGGGTTTTTTTTCTCTTTTTAGGGAAATCTTGTTTGAAAACTGAATTGCAGTTTTCAGATTATTACTGCCTGCTTGCAGTTCACCTGCTGCTTGATCTGTGGCTGGAAGGTATGTTCCCAAAATTGTGCCTTGCTCCAATATCTCTGTGGGAGGCTGGGACAGGGAGACTGTGTCCCTGTGGCCAGTGGGTGCCTGGCATGGCTTGTTAGGCCTGGAGCTTTCTGGGTTGGTTTGGGTTTTTTTTGCAATATGAGGTATTTCAGTAGTCCCTCTGATCAGCTGGTGTTTGCCCTGAATCTCACTGAATCTATAAACAGATTTAATTTTTCTGATTAATTCCTTTTTTCTCTCCCTTGGCACGAGTTCTGCTGACAACTCCTTTCTGATACCAGAAGTGTTTTGAGAGTGTTTCTTTCTCTTCCTGACATACTTTGTCTTTTGGATCCCTTGTTTCTAGACTTGCTGGGACCTGTTCCCTGAATTAAATTTGCCTGTACTCCACCCCTGCTCCTTGCGTTAGTCTCTTAATCCCACAGTGTCCAGTGCTGGGTGTCCACGTGTATATTCCTGCCCTTCCATGTAGTTATCTGTTAACCCTTGTCTTTCCCAAGGAAGATTTAGTCTTTAACCTGACTAAATCCATGGTCAGGGTTCTGGCAGGAAGGTGGATGTGGGCTCTTGAATTCCTGGCTCTTTTGCAATGTGCAAGCTGGAATTCCCAAACAACCCAGGATTCATCAGGAAAGGTCACCTTGCCTGCAGTGTGTTCTGTGCAGATGTGAGCTAGATATTCCCTGGGAGGGATYATTCCCCCAGCATTCCCTCAGGGAGCAGCTGGAGTGCTGGAGCAGGTGTTGTTTGGGCACACTGAAATCCCTGGCAGCGCTCTGAGCCTGCTGTAACGCGGGCAGAGGGAATTGTGCCAGCGCTGTCCCTGCTCACACCTGCCTGTGCTGTGTCTGTCACCAGGTGAGGAGGCAGCTGTGTGGCAGTGCCTGACTCTCTTGGAGGAGGGGCTGTCTCACAGTCCCTCCAATGCTCAGTTTAAGCTGCTGCTCATCCGGATCTACTGCAGGCTCGGCGCCTTCGAGCCCGTCTCGGAGCTCTACTCCAGCCTGGACGCCAAGCACATCCAGCACGACACCATCGGGTGGGTGGTACATACTGAGAATAATCACTCCCTCCTAATCAACCCGTCCTGGCAGCTGCAGCACCCTCTGCCACCCAGAATTCTGCACATTGTCACATTTTGGGGTGCTGTTGTGCAAAAGTGTTCTGGGGTTTTTGGGAGGCACGTCCACTGCATGCTCCCCCTTTCTCTAGGGTATCTTCCCCCGTGTGATTATGAGCTGTGTTGGATTTTTTAGAAGGAAATTGGTGAAATGGCTGGCTGGCTGCCAGTCAGAGCTTGGTGTTCCAGTTTGGGAACACCAGCAAAAGCCAGCACACCCTGGTGTGATTGGGGGTCTCTCACTGAGCAGCTCTTACACCCTTAATGCGAAGAAAGAACTCCARGCCCTCACATACTGCTTTAAAAAAATTGAGAATTCATTCCACTAAAAGCCTGAACTTGCCCATGAATGCTGTTAATGCTGTTAAATGTCCAGATGTCTCCTGTGCAGCTGCTTGCCAGGGCAGTGGCTGACGTTTGCCTCGTGCTGTTTGTTGCAGTTATCTCCTGACACGCTACGCCGGCTCCCTGGGCCACTACGCTGCTGCTTCCCAATCCTGCAACTTTGCACTCAGGTTTTTCCACTCCAACCAGAAAGATGTAAGTTGAAAGAAATCCCCTCCGTGACCTTGTCACACAGCAAAGTGTCTTKGAGAAGCTCTGGGGCTTTAGAGAAGCCCTGTGCAAGGCTGGTGCAAGTGCAGTGGTTTAAAACATAACAAAGAGCAGTAGTAGGTGCAGCTTTGTGGTAAAGGTTGTCTCAACCTGCAGTTCCTACTCCAAGGATTTGTGAGTTGCTGTTACATGAGGTTTTAATGCTCCTCATAAAACRGGTATGATTGCTTTTAAATTAATGTTTGTGATTTTATGCAATAATTGAAGTGGAATGTCCTGTGGAAATAAGTGCTGGTGTCATAAATTTGGCATTTTGGAAAGTAAGACAGCAGCCAGTGATGATGGGTCAGGATGRGGATGGCACATGGTGAATCCTTTATGTTACAATCACTGGAGCTGTGTGTTTTCAGTGGATGGTGAGGGGTGCACTTCACTTTAAAGGGACCTTCCCATTCTGAGGAGTGGGAATATATCCTGTGTATTTGTATTTCCCACCCTGGGTGGGCACTGTTGAGATGTAGGTGAAGAAGATTATTTTTACTTCCTAAGAAACAAAGGTGCAACCCAGTTCTAAATCTGCCAGTCAACCACTGGCTAAGTTGGCTCCAGAGGCTCTGCAATCACACAATTTGCTTTCCCACTATCCCAGCAATAGATAAAAACACAGGAATTGTCTGTACTGAGCAGTAAAGAGTCTCACACAGAAATCACTCAGAAGCAGCAGCTTATTTTGTTGGCAGCCCAGTGATTCCTGGGTACAGGATTCCCATGGCCATTTCCCTGTGCCCAGTTCCTGTGAGCTGTGACTGACACAGAGGTTTTCCTGAGGGATGCACATGGATTGTTCATTGGGGTGGGAGCTCACTGTGCTCTGCATCCCTCACTTGCTCATTTTTTTCCTCCTTGCTAATAAGTTTTGGATTCCTGGGAGCAAAGCCCTGGATCCAGACACCTTTTTTTTTACTGAGGTGTAACTTTTCAGTCTTGTTTAAAAGTCATTTGGTGGATGTTAATGAAAAACATCCTTGGAACCAACTGTCTGAATGAAACCCACGACTGCTGGGCGCCAGGTGGAAAAGTGAACTGAAAAAACTTCTGGATGTGATTCCTCTGCTTGGGAACACTGTGTTGTAATGCATCAAGAAATCATCTTTCCATGGAAAACAGTCTGAAGTAATTGAGGTGTGGTTCCCTTGGGAGCAGGTTATTCTCTGGAATGAGTGATGGCGTGGCAGAGAAGAGTTGGATGTCTCCAGTGGCTGTTGGCAGGAAAACACAACTCATGTTCCAGAAATCCCAAAAAGGTGTTGCCTTGCTGCTGCACCTTCAAATGTTAGGATTTCAAGAGGCCAGCAGTGSTGCAGCAGCAGGACAGAATTCCTCATGTGACAGGATGAGGATGGGACTCTGGAACCACTCACATCCTACCTTGGAGATGGTGTTCAGCCAGAGGACCGTGAGCTGGTGCTGCTCTCAGGTCTCCAAATCTCTCCTGCTCTGGACACTTGCAGTGCTTGTCTCCTCAAGGTCCTTTTGATGGGAAATGCCTCAAAATGCCTCTTGTAACCAGGAATTGCAGGAGATGAAGGCTCAGTTCAGGCTGCTGTTCCCTGAGGATGGTGGTGTGACAAGAGTGGGGATGAAGAAGAATTCCTTGCTGTAAATTGTGTCACAAGGTCAGGATGGATCTGCTCCCAGTTTCTATGCTGCTGTGGTTCTGCTGGGGCTGCCCCTTTATGCTCAGGGTGCTTGGAGCAGCTCCCACTCAAGCCCCACAATCACATCTGCAGTGTCCAAAGGTGTCTGTCCTTTCCAAGTTCCCTTTTTACAGATTTCTGCTGCTGCCTGCTCTTCCCTAGRTTGATGCTGAGATTAGCTGGAGTGTCACAGCACAGAGCTGTGTGTGGGACTCTGCCTGGAGCAGGAAGTGTGGGATGTAAATGAAGTCTGGCATAAAAATAGAGCTCCTGAATCAGACTCCTTGCTTTGGATAAATCCATTCTCCTGACTTGCTGAACTTCCCAGCCTGACGTGAATCCTGTGTCAGAGTGATCCCATGAGTAACAGCCACGTAGGCTGCTGTGCAATCCTGCCACTATTCCTGCTCTGGGAGAGGATGCCAAGGACAGGGAGGAGAGAGAGAGAAGGCAGCATTGCTATATTTGGCCAAAACTAAAAAGGCAACTTTATCCTCCTCAAGATAGTCCTCCTTCAGCTGTGCAGAATCTCCAGTAATCTCTCTAATTTTCTTGTGTCCATCCATCTTTAATCTCTCCAGATACTGCAGGCAAACCACTCCAGCATGTCCTGGGGGAATTTAAAAACCACGTGGATGCAGTTGAATTAGAGCCCATAGCCCAGTCCCTGACAGTCACCTCTGCAAGGCTGTTGATCAGAGGGTATGTTGTTGAATATTTGGCATATTTTTTCATTCAGTGCAAATAACCAAATTACTTAAGGAAAAAAAAAATAAAGACAACTCTCTAGAGGATGTTTCTTGGTTTGGAGGGGGAAAAAAAAGGAATTTTGGATCTGTGAGTGTTGCCTTCTGTCTCTCAGAGCCTTCCAGACAGGTTGAGCCTGTTAGGACCATATAGGATTCAGTTAAGCAGAAGCCTTTTTTGGTGCCTTCCATCTTCAGTGCAGTTCATGAGTTTGTTCAGAAGAAAATAGTTGATTTGCCAGAATTTCTCARTTGTGGAGTAATTCTGATGTAAAAACTCAGCTWTCACTCATGGCTTGGAGCAGAAATTGTTCACTCTGTGTCTACAGTTAGACATTTTTGTTAGAACACTGCTTGTCTGGAGTTCCTTCATCATAAAAATCTCTTTTTTTGGAGATTGCTTGGACTGAAGTGAAATATTGGCTGTCTGCCTTGTATTGCTACATTTCATCAGAGAGAAGGCAAAATATCCCATGGACCCTGAGAGTTTCCTTTGGTGTTTGTGTTGTGCCGTGTACACACTGTGTCATACTGTATTTAAAATTCTAATAAAAAAGAGAAACAAAAAATGTGTAATTTTTTTTTTTTCATCTGTGTTGTGGTGATATGTGATGTACATCCAAGTCAGTTCCAGAAAATCTGGGCTATATTTCTTTTGCCTGGAATTATTTCTCACAATGAAATTACGATTTAATGATTTGAATCATGGATCTAAAAGGTAAAAGGAAGGGGGGAAAAAGCCTTCCAAAAGCATCTCTTCCCTGTGAAGTATTTCTCATTGTGGTGACAACAACGTGATGTCTCGTGTTGGTTTGGTCATTAAACCTCACTGCCCATGGAGCATCTGGGCATTCCCAATTTAAAGTAACAAAACTGCCTGGGTGACTTGGAGAAGCAGAAGCACAAACTCCTCCCGGGGATTGAGGATCTGCCGGRTCCTGCACCTGTGGGCTGATAAAACCCACAGAAATGCAGTTCCTTGGCAGTGACCTCGTTGGTTGTKGCTGATTTGGGAAGTCACTAAGGAGAGCTGGTGTGTGCTGTGTTGCAGACCTCAGAGTACATCATCCAAGCCTACAAGTACGGGGCGTTCGAGAAGATCCCGGAGTTCATCGCCTTCAGGAACCGCCTGAACTCCTCCCTCCACTTCGCGCAGGTTCGCACCGAGCGGATGCTGCTGGACCTCTTACTTGAAGCAAATATGTGAGTACAGCTCCTCCTATGGGAAAACTGGGAAAGGGCCAAGAGGGGCCTTGGGGAGTTGCGCCTGCAGAAATCTCARAGCTGCAGCTCTGCTCCTAAAGCTTCGTTCTGATTTTAATGGTCTCAGGTTGCACTGAGGAGGTTTAAAAAATTCGTTCTTGGGAAGGGTTGGCCGGTGTTGGAATGGGCTGCCCAGGGAAGCAGTGGAGTCACCATGCCTGGAAGTGTTCAGAAAACATGTGGGAGGGCACTGGGGCCATGGTTTAGTGGTGACCAGATTGGTGGTTGGGCTTAGTGCTCTTGAAGGACTTCTCCTAGTTTGGGGATTCTGTGATTCTGATTTGCTGTCCCTTCACATCCTTGTCAGTGCCGTGTGTGTCGCCTTCCTGACAGAGGAAGAGCTGAGCAGTGCACAGAACATGATCTGTTAGTGAGCTGCTTTCCCTTTGTAGTGATCAGATGTTTGATTTAGTGCTGCTTGTTCTTACCTGCAGATCAACAAGTTTAGAAGAAAGTATAAAGTCCATGAGTCTGAGCCCAGAGGAGGATGACATTCCATGGAAAGATCTGCGTGACAACAGAGACCTGACAGTCTTGTTTAGCTGGGATCCAAAAGACAGGTGAGTAGAAATATCCTCAACTCACACATAGCAAAGAAATTCCTTCCAGGGCAATTCCCATATTTCAGTGTTCCTTGAGCTGGCTGACTTAAGCACCATCCACCACATCTGGCAGTGCTGCCCTGTTAGATAYTAATTTTTCTGAATTTCTGCCCACTCCTTCCTCATCATACAGAACTGGGGAGCTTTGGGTAGGTTTTTGTGCCTGGAGCATTTGCCTGARAGCTTTGGTGCTTTCTCTAGGGACATTTCTGAGGAGCATCGGAAGCTCTCCCTGGAGGAGGAAACGCTCTGGTTGCGAATCCGCTCCTTAACGTTGAGGCTGGTGAGCGGACTCCCAGCCCTTGGTCACACCATCCAACCAAAGAACTCTGAAAAGACTGCAGAGAACGGTGTCTCATCCAAGATTGACACCATCCGAGCCCTGCTGCAGCAGCTGGAAGCGGCGGTGGATTCAGGGAAGAAGTTTCTAGAACAAAAAATCCAGGTACCAGCCAGGCAAAGGCTCTCCCCAAAGGTTGGCCGTGAATGCATCGTGCAGGCTGCAGAGTGCATCGAACTGCCCCTGGGTTTGTGTGTGTGACTGACTGGGAGGTGTGCCAGGCACTGGGTGGGATGAGGAAAAGCTGCAACACCTTTATCTTTTTCTTTGCTTCTTGCCTAGTATCCTGTCCTTGGCCCTCCTCCTACCCGAATGGCTGGCTTCTTCAGCAATGGCAGCTGTCAGTGCCAGACTAGCTTGTTTTATCTTGTTAGTGATATTTATGAACTAGATACCAATGGCTTAGGTAAGTGTTTGGGGCAGGGGTTTGACCACATTGCTGTGGGGGGTGGTGGGTGGGAGCCAMGTGGCTCTGTTGAGTCTGAAAACTGCTGGGCGTTGGAGGATATGGACTCAAAACTGTTACTTGTGTKTTAATTTTCTGTCTGAAACTAAATTATCTGAGAGCCAGTGCCTTCTTTTAATGTTTTATGTAAGTCTTCATTTTCTACAGGATATGGTGCTGTAATGCTGGCTCCTCTTTGAAAGCAGTTGCATTTACTTTTGAGTACTGACACTAAATTGCATTTAAATGCCTCTTGAGTTGCTGGAAGCAGAAAACAAGAGGAGTTGTAGCTTATCATTTTTAATTTCTTTTTTTTTTTTTTTCCAGAAGATTCAGCAGAAATCCAGGAAAGAATAGGGAATAGTTTCAAGTCTTTAGTAGAACGCCTGACAGGTAAATGGTAACTCAAGAGCAGACACTGAGGCAGAGCTTCCTGGCTGTCTGAGGATGGCTCTGGAGTGTCTGCAGGGATGGGCTGTGGTGATGCATCTGCAGACCCTGTGGAAGCTTGAGAACAAGGCTGGGGTTGCCCTTGGCTTGTGTGCTGAAGCTGCTGCATGCTCAGAACGTGCTGTGCCCTTCAGTGCATTTGTCTCCCAGCCTGGGCAGCTTCTTCTCCTGGTGCTTGGGTCAGGGGGGACTCATCAGGGGTGTGGAAATGTTGGTAATGAGCCAGAACTCAGAGGAGATGGAGGGGACTCAGTGGTCAGTGCCCTGCACACTGCACTCACATACCTGGTGTACAGAAAATGCACATTTAAAATTATCTCCTTCATACTCAAGTAAGGCTTTTTTCTTTTCAGACTTGTTCAATAAATGTAAAGGTGATTTGATTGAAGTCAGAGATGGCACCTTGAAAACTCATCCAAACCTGTTAGAAAACTTAGTCTTCTTTGTTGAGGTAATTTTTTTTTTTGCTTTGGAAACTAGAAATTTGGGAGTGCTGCGGGGTAGAAATGTTGGGACTGAAACACAGTGCACGTTTGATCTCAGACAATCAAGACAACTCATGAGGGATTTTGTTGCATATTTTAATCATGCTGAGTTTTACCAGAAACACTAAAATGAGTTGAGAAGCCTCCTGTAAATGCTAATGTAAACTTAGAACATGTTTTTACCTTTCTTCCAGACGATCTCCATTGCCCTGTGGGTATCGAGTTACTGTGACAGTGTCCTCCGACCTTTTAAATCCAACCTGCAAAAAAAGAAGAAGAAAAAAAAAGAAAGCAGTGTGGCAATGGTAAAACAATGTTTCTTTCTCTCTTCCCCCACCCCTAATCGCAGTTTATTTATTCTGAAAGAAAAATCAGGGTAGATAACACGAACTGGTTTTCATAAGCTTGTGGAGGTTGATGTGGGTAATGGTTACTTGGGGCTAATTCTTGCTGTTTAAAATCAGTGACATGTCATGTCTGTGACATGTGACAGTTTTTTAATGAGAAATACAGTTTAGAGTGTCATTGACCTTCCTGCCTGGAATGTACCACAGTAAACTTGTCAGCTGGGAGTGTTTATCTGGGGAGCTAAATTATAGCTTGGCACTGGTGGGAAGAAGAGAATTGTATATTACAAAGTGGGTTATATAAAATGGACATTAATATGTGTTTATAAATTCAAGACCTGTGTTTGTTTTTGTAGCCACCTGTATTTACCCATTTCCTGGATTATGTAACTGAACTCCAGACATTAACTTCCAATGTAATAGATCATATCAAAGGGCTTGAAATCATTCTGACTGCACTAAAACTTGAAGAGCTGTCCCTCAAGGACACTCTGCTTTTACAGGTAAGAGATTCCCTGTGCAAACACCGTGGTCCTCAGGAATTTCCTTCTGCTGTTTGAGATGTTGGAGAAAGTTTAAAAGGGGGATTTAAACAGTTGCTYTGGAGTGAGTGATTTCTCTTTTGCACTTTGCAGGAAGAAAAAAAGTTTACAAAGACTGTGCAAGGGAAGGTCCAGAGCAGTTACCATCACTCAGTTCAGGAAATTGGAGAGCTGCTGAAAAAGAAACTTGATAGCATTAAAAAACTAAAGATTTGAGCAATGCATCCCTGACAGACTCCACAGGGGAGTGACACCAGAGTCCCAGACAGAAGCAACATCCACTCTGCCATCACTTAAATCCAGAACTTCCTCATAATGCATGAAGGACTTAAAATCATGAAACAATTTTTTTAGGTATTACAGATGTATTGAGCTGATTTAAATTATTGTACATAAAAGAAGCAGGGACCCTTCCTGGGGTTTGACCACTTTTTATACATGTTCATAAGCATATTGCAACAGGAGAAAAGTCACTTTCTTCCCTTTTGATCTCTAGAACCAACTGGAGATGGTCTTTAGAAGCAGCAATAGCAATCCAGTGTAAAGCATCTATCTCCAAGGATATTTTCATCACCATACAGTGTTCATAACTTTTGTATGGTCCTTGCCTTAGAAGTGCAGGAATTGTAGATGTCCACGTTCAGCCACCTCTGATGAACTGATCTGGCTTGGAGCTGCCTGTTTTGTCTGCAAACCACCTGGTCCTGCTGCCAGAATTCCATGTGTTGGTCCATCAGGGAGAGGTGAGGCCTCCGTGGTGGGCAGGATCCTCCAGGGAGGAGGTGTCTGTGCACAACTCGGGAAAACTGCAAATGTGATGAGGAGCAAACTTCAGAGAGAGAGAGATGGGAATGGGTGTTTCAGCAAAAAAAAAAAAAAAAAAAAGACAAAAAGAGAGACCTTGTAAATAATGGCTGCAGTGAAGTGTGACACTGCGCTGGTATCATGTCAGTTTAATGTCAAACAGCAACGTCATGACTTTTAAAAAGTGTATTTAGATTACTGAAACTTTAAGACTTCAATATTTTAATAGAAATGGAATCCTATTGGCTTTGGTTTTAAGTTGGCAGAGGTAACTTTTGCTTCCGCTGTGGTCTGAGGCTGAGATCCTTTTTGTACCTGTCTGCTTGCTTTTTGCAGTTGAGCTTTGATTATCCAAGCACTGACCCATGAAGCTTTCTGTTAGAAAGTGTGACCATATCATCTGCTCCCACAGAATCTGCATTTCTGCTGGGTTTTTTTTCATGTTCAAAGAGCAATGCAGCCTAAAATTGATGGGCAAAAAAAAAAGTTCATGTACCTGCAATGCAAGGGACAGGTCAGACCCAACAGATTYCTCATCTCCTGGTTTAGAGCCACAGGTATCCGAGTCTAGATTGAAAGTTTGAAGAGAGCTTGACTGCCTTTGTCATCTCCTCTGTTTTGTTAGTAATGCTAGAATGTTGATGAGAGTATTTTTTTAATAAATCCCCTGTATTAAAAAAAAAAAAAAAGTCCCTTAGCTGCTCTTGCTGGATTTAGTTTGGCTTTGCCCCATGCTGAAAGGGAAAGAAGAATGTCTGCAGGTTGTCAAATTGTGAAGGATGTCCTGATGGTTGAATCACAATGTCTGGTAAGTGCTCTGGGCTGGAGGAATACCAAAATGTGTTAAGTCTGTTTTATAGTAATACTTTTACTGGAAAAAAAAAAAAGGAAAAAAAAAAAAAAAAGAAACAGAACTGTCATGTTGTATAGAAATATCAAGGTGATGCTGTCAGGTGTGCAGGGGGAGTGAAAACCACCCCAGGGCTGGGCTGGGGCAGTTCAGAGCAGCCCTGAGCCAGAAACTGGCACTGCCCTTCCCAGCAGGGCCACAGAGGCTCTGCTGCTGTCCCTGTCCCCTCCCCCTGATCCCAGAGGGCACAAACACAGCAAAGGTGACACGGGGCAGTCCCAGGGCTGGTCCAGGCTGGAGTTTCCTTCCGCTGCTGCTACACCGGGTTGAGCTCGGTCGTATCCATAAGCAATGGTGACAGTGTAAGTGAGGTTTAGGATTAAGAGAACCAAGCATTTAAAATCCTCCTGTGYGCCTGAAAGCAGAAGCTGGGTTTAAAAAAGGTTTCCTGCATCCCTTGAAAGCAGAACTGAAACTGTGGGGGGAACTGGTGTCATCTGGGGCAGGGGCTGGGACGGGATGGAGCCATGGCTCTCTCACTTCCAGCACAGGGAATCCTGACTGTTCTCAGTGCCAGCTGCTGTTCTCTTGCCACTTCCAGCCACTGGGAATGACAGCCTTGGCAAACACAGAACTTAAGGGGCTCCTCAGTGGTTTCTAAAAGCAGAGGCTGTCTCTTCCCAAGCTGTAGTTTCTCTAGGAGGAAACAGTGTACAAAAATGACTCCGTACTCACTGACTGGGGGCTTGGTTGAGGGAGAGTTTCTCTCCCCCTATAAATTGTGTACAGTTAAATATATTATATATTTCTTATGAAAGAGCATTTCCCCTCCAGAATATGTCCCACACGGACCTGGTAAGAAATTCAAGCTATAACCCATTGCTGCTGTTCCCCTTTTTTCCACTCTTAGGATTTGTTTTTGTTGGTTTCGGATTTTCTTTGGGTGATGAATTGAAAAACATACCTAGAAGAAGCTACCAAGACTACTGTTTACAGACTGAAAAATTACYGCTTTTATACTACTGGGATCATGAGCCACGATCCTTTTACAGATTTCCTCAACTCCTCTTGGCTTAAAATCAGTGTCTGATGTAGATAAAGGTTGGAAATCTCCTACTCTGCTTTGTCTACACACAGGACAAACTGTACGATGCTTGTTTGTGTTGTCCATCATTTTTGTACTTTTTAACTGTTCAAAAATTGCATTTATATTTTGCAATCCTTGATAATCATGACTTTATTTTAACGGCTAGTAAACTTAGGGATTTTTTTTTTGTTGTAATTGCAGCCTTATCTGAACTTTTTCTTCCTTGATTATTGTTAATTTATGACTGTAGGAGATATGTACGCCTCAGCCTTCTACGGACTTAAGTGACACAGCTGCAACTGAACTGCTTTAAACTGGATGGGTTTATAATTTATATAAAAGTCAGTTTCGTTACAAATCAGTATCGCTGCCTCGTTTTTCTGCCTGGATGGTCTGGATGTGATCAAAGTGCTTGTCTGCACTGTCTTGGTAAGCTCCGTGGTGAAGCCAGATTATGCTGGTGCAGGACAAGCGGATCCTGCGAAGAGGAAGGATGGAAAAAAGGGAGAATGCTCGTTGTTTTCCAGCTGGGGATTGGGCGCAGAATGATGTCTGCTGGGGGAGGGAGCGTGGATGGAACAGTGCCTTTACTTGATGAGCTGTCTGTCTTTCTGCAGTGTTTGCTTTTCGTCCAGTCTTCCCACGATGAGGACACGTTGTGTCCAAGTGCGGGCTGGCAGTGCCTGGAATGTCCCCTGGCAGCACAAAACCCTCTGTTCGAGCGGGCTGCGGCCGTGCCCGCCTGGATCCAAGCGCACACCCACCCCAGGGCTTCTCTCCCTGCTGCGCTTTCGCTGCCTCAGCCGCTCTCTTGTCCTTATTTCACCGGCACCGGCGGCGCTGCTGTCCCGGGGCGCGCGGGGCTCCCGTGCGCGCTGCCCGCTCCC
>JACDOX010000081.1:401334-433933 GCA_014549065.1 Cardinalis cardinalis
TTTTTACTTCATATTTATGTCATTACAGAAAGCAAGGAAAGAAGGTCTGCTGCATTGGGTGTCCCAAGGAGGGCTGGGTTCCTCAGCAGGGGTCTTAGGAGTTGGAGCTGATTCTGCTTTTTCTGAAGGTGTATCAAAGTGTGCGAGCAGAATGACAGTTTTCTGCACTGGAAAGCTTTCTCTTAATGCCATCAGCGCATGTATGTGTTGGAATTGTGGAACCAGACGGACTAAGAAAAGCCAACGCCCGGTGCAGATTTCTGTTTGCTTTGTGTCTGTGAGAAGGGGACTGTGTGCTGGACAGGGAGAGGCGCTGGTGGAGAGTGGCATCAGCGCCAGGTGTGAGGGTGAGGATGATGGGGGCTCGGAGCAGCCCCAGGTGGGAGTGTGAGGATGATGGGGGCTCGGAGCAGCCCCGTATGTGAGGGTGAGGATGATGGGGGGGCTCGGAGCAGCCCCAGGTGTGAGTGTGAGGATGATGAGGGGCCGGCTCCTGCCGGGGGGAGGCTGTGCCTCTGCTCCCTTTTGCATGGAGCCAATTCCAGTCACCACTCCAGGATTATCCCTTGACAAACGCTTCCAGCTCAGCAAAACCAACCCTGCGGGGTCAGACCTGTGTCCCTTGGCTGCAGGAACCTCCCAGGGCCCACCAGCTGTGCCCAGACCCTGGGAACTGCTCTGGGACCCACCTGGGTGGGCTGGGCAGGGAAATGCTTCACTGGGAAGGGGGATATGGAGGGGAATACAGCTGGACGTAGAAAGGTTGAGGGTGGAAGGGACCAGTGGGCTGTGTGGAGATTTGTCCTGCCTGGCTCAGCCCCGGAGAGCCTGAGGGAATCRTCTCCTGAGGGGAGCCGTTCTCGAAGCACTGAGGGAACTATTCCTCGGGACTCTGAAGGGAGCAGTCCCTGATAGGAGCAGCACTTGAGGGGACCATGCCCTGGATCTGTGAAGGGAGCAGTCCCAGGGCTCTCTGAAGGGGGCAGCCCGCAGGATTCTGAGGGAATCGTGCCCGGGGTCTCTGAGGGGAGCAGCCCCCGGGGCTCTGAAGGAACGGTACCCGGTCTCTCTGAGGGCAGCAGCCCCCGGGGCTCTGAAGGATCCGTGCTCGGGCTTTCTGAGGGCAGCAGCCCCTCAGAGCCGCCGCTCGCTCCCCGAAGAGCCTTCCCGCCCCCGGGCGCTGGTGACGTCATAGATGGGCGGGGCCGAGGCTCCGCGGGGTCGCCTCAGGGCGGCTCCGTGAGGGGAGCCCGGGGCGGCGGTGACCGGAGCGAGCCCGCCCACCGGGGCTCGGCCGGTTCTGCCTCCGGAGGGATGCGCGGGACGGCGGTGCCCGGGACGCCAGTCCCGCTGTTTGCCCAGGGCTCCTGTCCCCTCAGTCCCTCTCTGCCACCGGGCGCTCCCCTCAGCCAGCCCCGCCGGCGGGGGCCGGGCGCGGTGCGGCCCCGGGGCGGAGCGCGGGCGGTGCCCGCAGCCCCGGAGCGGTGCGGCGGCGGCGGCGGTACCCATGGCCCTGCCGGCGGAGGCGGCCCGGCTGGATGGGGGCTGGCAGGAGGTGAGCGAGCCCCGCCGGCACCGGCACCCCTCGGGACAGCGGCTGTCCCCTCCCCGGGACCTCGCTGTGCGCGTCTCTTCTCATCCATCTCCTCACGGTCCTGCCCCAGCCCTGCGCCCCGCTCCGTGCCCGGCGGCACCGGCAGCGTTGCACGATCCTCCCCCGGTCCGTGCTGCTTATTCCTCTTCGGGACCGCGCTGTCCCCAGTCCCCGGTGCGTGCTGCCCCTCCGCGGGACTCCGCGGTCCCTGGTCCCTGTCCCCGGTCCGTGCTGCCCGCTCTTCTCCGGGACCCGCCAGTCCWCCTTGCCGGGTCCGCGCTGCCCGCTCTTATCCCGATCCCCGCTCCTTGTCCTTCCCCCCCGGGCTCCCGGTCCCCGGTCCGAGCTGCCCGCTCCTCCTGGGACCCCGCGGTCCCCGGGCGCTCCTGCCGTGTCACCTGAGCTCCCTCCCGTCCCTCTCCCCAGGTCTACTCCGCGCTCCAGTGGATCCAGTTCACCATGGCCATGCTCAGGTACGACACGCTGCCCACAGAGTTGCTGTGGCGAAGATGATTTTACGCAGAAAAGCAAAAAAAAGAGAACTCGCGTCTCCCAGCGAGGCAGACGCGCTCCTGTTCCAACCTGTGCTTTGTTTTCTCAGCGTTGTAGGTTCCAGCTCAATTATTGCCTACGCCGTCTTCCAAAACGCAGTGCGGTCCCCCGAGGTAAGGTCTGAGCTTCCTTCTCCTTCCCTAAGCTGTGGTGTCAGTCCCTGCAGTTGGGTCACACCTTTAGCTCAGACCCTCTCCTAGGAGCAGCTGCAGGTCTCAGGGTTATTGTGGTTAAAACTTGTTTAATAGCTGGGAGGCAAATGGCTTGCTAAGAATTGGGCTCTTTGTCTTGGTAGGAGRCGAAAGGACTGATCTTGAACCTGTGCTCCTGCAGGGAGAAGCAGGTTCCTCAGTCCTGTGCTTTCTGCTGCTCCAGGAAAGTCCTCCAGTCATTCCTGGGAGCAGGGATTTCTTGGCATGTCCTCCTCAGTGGGGCCAAACTCCTGGGGGGCTGAGGAGTCGTGCACAAAGCTGCTGGAGTGCAAATTGGAGCTGCCCCTGCAGAAATGCTTTTATAAGTGTTGGTTTTGGCTGTCTCTGAGGAGTTTCTCTGGGCAGGTGTGCTACTAAAACTGATCCCACAGCCTCCATCCCATCCTGCCAGGCTTGGGTGCCCACACGCAGTCCCTCTGTGTGTCCAGGACTTCCTGGGGGCAGTGAGCCAAGCTGATCCCTGTGAAGTTGGGATTTGCTGTCCAGGGTTTGCAGGCTCAGCCTGGCCTGTGGAACACATGGAAACTCAGTGGAGCTGGCAGCAGCTGTATTTGTCCTTCCTTCATCTTCATGTTCTTTGTACATCGTGGGTTTGACCTGCAGCCCAGAGAATTGGACTTCCAGGGAATTCCTGGAGCTATCCCTGGAGAAGCAAGGAATGCAGGCAACTGACACATTGTGGGATGACACGGTGGGAAGGAGAACGTGAGTCCATGTTTGCAGGGCAAAGCTGTCCCACTTACAGCAGGCAGGACCTTGCTCCCAGCCACCCTCCTGGAAATGCTCTGCCCAGCACACCCAGAATAAACTGTGGAGATCACTCATTCCCAGGGAAGAATGGGAATTCACCTTAGAGGAAGGCTGGGACTTCACCTTAGAGCTGGGATGGAAAACCTGCTTGAGCTTGTGCTGCATCAAAACCTCCTTCTATCACATCTGCACCTGGAAAGCTCCAGATGTGATTCCTTCTGGGGTCCTCTCTCTGGAATGATGTGGAGCAGGGGTTGGCAGTGTCCTGCTGTGACTCAGCAGCCTCATCCTGCTGGCTCCCATGGCCTGGTTGCTCAGGAGCCCTTCTGCTCTCAGTCATGTGATGGGGCTGTGGCTTGGGAACTGCTCATGAGCCACCCATGGCTCCAGGTCAACAATGGGCCCTTCCTGCTCCAGAGGGTCCAGATGTTTCTGCTCAGATTATTTCTGCAAATCCGGATAGGAGGGCTGGATGCCAGCTGGAGGGACTGGTTTGCATCAGCCTTCCAGGCTCCTCTGCTGCCAGGGGAGATCTGGGTTTCAAAAGTGACAAAATCTCCATTAACTTCCCCATAGTCTTGTCCTCATGTCTCGAGTCTGAAGTGGAAGTTTGTAAACAAAAGGGCTGGAAGAGATCCATATCAAGGCTAGCCACAAACAGATTATTCCCTGAGTCATGAGGACCCACAGCAAAACATTTAAAAATAAACAGCTCTGGTGGCTGGCGGGGGAAGGATCTTAGAAACACTTCCTGCCCCAACCTCAGAAATCAAATATTGCATTCTTGAAGCTTGCTTTCTGTCTCTATGGGGTCAATAAAACCCTTCAGCCTGAGGTAAATAATTCAGAAGAGGTGATGGCAAGCAAGGAAGAACACTCAGCCCAACACATTTGAGGAAGAACTCTCAGCTCAACAGGTTTGAGGAAGAAACCTCAGCTCAGCAGGTTTGAGGAAGAACCTTCAGCTCAGCATGTGCCTGGGCCGTGGCCACAGAGCCCAATCCCCGTGTGTGCTGCAGCTGGAGCTGCCAGGATGTAAATCATTACATCTTTGCCGTCCCTTCCTCTATTTTATAAATACCAGTGGTTATTTTCTTTCCCCTTTTTCAAGCCAGAGCCACACGTGCCCCTGTGTCACCTACTTCTTTATCCAAAACAGCTCCTGCACCCACCAGCAGTGCCTTGCTCCAAGGGCACTTGTGCTGGAGAAAGAGGTCACCTGTTTGATTGCAAAAGTGCCTTCTTTGCTTATTTTAGATCTGTTTGGTTTAACCTGCCTGGATCACAAACTGGACAGTGCCCCCAGCCTGTCGTGCCAGGGCTTCATTTCTGCACCTGTGAGGAAAAGCCTGGTTTAAAAAGAGCATTTATAGATGAAATAAAATTAAAATTAACTCCAGATCTTTATGCCTTGTGCTCCTTCACACCCTAAGGACAAATCGGGCTCAATGAGATCTACCTTAATTCTTATCACACTTCCATAGCTTTCTCTCACTGCACATGGGAACAAATATAACACAATGTGATGGGTGGCATGCATTTASTTCCAGGACAATATTGAGGCAAATCTCACCAAAAACTCAGCTCTATGAAAAGAAATACAAAATCAAAGCCTGCTGAAGCATTTCCGTGCTGTGTTTGGCATTATCATTTTCTCTAGGGAAAGAAAAACACCACAATTTTCTCTCYTGGATGCTGAAAATGAGGTACCAAAGGCTTTAATTAAGAATGTAGGTAATTAGGCTGCTTTTCAAGAGTCTCTGCTCTCCCACTAACAAAGAAAATGTTGGCCAGAATTTTTGCAYAAATGTTTTCCTGCAGTGTTTACAGTCCTGGCCAGTGTGTGCAAACTGGAAATGGGCTGGAAACTGTTGTTAAAGGAGACATGACTCCTTTCCAGCAAGATGCAGCWATAGTGGCTCTCAGTGGAAATTAATCCAGCTTGTAAAATAAACCCAACCTTAGTCATCAGCTGAAATGACATGGAACACATAGAAAATATGTTTCAAGTCACTCCAGAGCTGAGGAAGAGTTTGTGTTTACTGGAAGTTTGATTTCTATGTGAGTTTATTTAAAGCTTGATCTCTTTTCTCCCTGCCAACCTGTCCTGGTCTGCAAAATTGTAACATGGTGGATATTTGGGATATTTTCTGTAAGTTTTGATGCTGCTCTTGGGTGCTGTGGCAGAAGTGGAGGTTGGAGTAGGAAATGTGCATTGGAACAGCTCCTGAGAGCACAAATCCATGTGGAATTTCCCTGCAAGGAAAGTTGTCTCACCAGAAGGGCTGGGAGGTGACAGTGTTCAGATAACACCAGATAACCTGGGACTGATGCCTGAGCACAATTCATCTTTCTGCTATAATTGGTGTAGGAGTTTTAAAGGACTGAAAACAAGGATGATATTCAGGAGTAGAGGCTGAAAAGTTTTCATCTGGTAACTTTTCTTTGAACTTGCTTGGCTTTTAAAGTAGAGGAGACTTTTTTATTGGAGCTCTCAGGGTGAAGATGAATTGACTGGTCTCAGAAATGTTGTCACAGTGCTTCCCTGAGGGTAAAATCATCCCTCCACAAAGTGCCACTTATGCCCCACTTCCCCTCAATTAAGGTTTTCAAAATAACTTTGCAGGGAGGTTTTTCTACTCATAAACTTTCCTCACCTACAGAAAAACCTTTGGAAGGCTGTATTAAATATCTTTATGTCTGATAAGGGGGTAAAACTGCAGCTGGGGGGTGGGAGGGCTGTGACTCCACTCACACCTGCTGAGATTTTCCCTTYTCCCTTTTCCAGGTGCGTCCACTTTTCTACCTGAGCCTCTCAGATCTGCTCCTGGGCATGTGCTGGCTGGCTGGAGCCCTGCTCTACAGCTCACCCACCTCCCAGCAGGACCTCATCTGCTACAACCTGCAGGCCACGGGACAGGTGAGTGGCCTTGGCACCACATTCTATCATTAACCTTGTAATTTGTCATAATTAACCGCGCTGGTGATCGGAGCGTGGCCGTGGGGGCTGTTTCTCTTGGCTTGGTGTGGAAAAGGGAGATCATGGCACTGGGSTTTAGGATCCTCTGGTGTGTGAGAGGAAGAGGAGGTGGGATKTTGTGGTTGCTTGTGTGAAATGAGCCGATGGGACTCGATCTCTGTCCTGTTCCTGTTGGATCCATGCCCACGGATCTCTGCTCTCACATGGCAGTTTTTCTATTTCTCTTYGTGCTTCTTCCAGCCTGGGCAGGAACAGACACATTCTGTGACTTGCTTGAGCTCAGAMTTAAATTACTCACATGAACATCCCAGTTCTTGCTCTTCCCAAGGATCAGCACAAGCTCARCCTGTGTCCCATTGACTCAGCTGATTCCTGTGCTGGGGACCAGTTGGAGTAGGCTGGGTGAGTGCTGTTTTCCTGACAGTTTGTTATTGCCTCACCCAGTTCCCATTTCAACACCAGGCTTTGGAAATCTCAGCTCTCAAAAATCTCTGCAGGGTCCAGYTCAGCATGGGGGTTCATAAATGATGATCTCTGGAATCAATTTTTTCCTTCTAAAGGATATGGCAGGGAAGAGCAAGGGGCTTTTGGAAGCTTTGATGTGTGGGCTCGGGCAGCTCCCTGGGAGCGTGGTGGCACCCACAACTGGGAACTGAATGTCCTYATGGAACAGCAGCATCCAAAGCTGGAACGGATGTCCATGTGCCTCAGAGAGGGCTGGGAGTAGCTGCAGGTGCAGGATGGAATTGTTGCTGCTGCTGTGTGTCTGGGGATGGGCTCCTGCAGCCCGGGGTTGTTTCAGCAGCTGGTTTTGGGGGTACAGATGTGTTGCTGAGGGYTTCCACTCCAGGCTCATATCTGGTCTCTCCAGCCCTACTGGCTCCACAGTATGTTCATGTTGAGAGAAACAGTGAGGTTTGGTTAACTTGGTCACTTGGGAATGATGCAGAATGACATCAAAGATGTTTTTAAGATGATGATAAATATGAAAATGAGGACAGCTAGGAAGAGGCTTTGAGAGCTGGAAGGTGGAAGGAACAARGCAGGACTGAGGCTGTTCCTGAGCTGTTTCCCTTGCCTGGAGAACACAGTTCTTTCAGATGATGTGATCTTTTTATGGCCTGGAGGCAATTTGCACTGCTAGAGGAGAAATAAGTTGGCTGTGGAAAATACTGAGGCTGTTCCTGAGCTGTTTCCCGTGCCTGGGGGACAGTTCTTTCAGCTGATGTGATATTTTTATGGCCTAAAGGCAATTTGYACTGCTAGAGGAGAAGTAAGTTTGCAGTGGAAAATATGCCCATAATTTCTCAGCTCCCTTGCACTTCTGGCTCTTTTCTACCCTCACTTTTCCAGCCTGTGACTTCTCAGGGACACCAGCACAGGATGGGACAAGGTGGGGGCTTTGTGTTCATGCTGGGTGGGCAGAGCTGGCCTTGGGCCAGGACAGGGCTTGTGCAGAGTCACACCCTGACCTCAGCCAGTGTCCCCTGGCTCCTCTCCTGTGTGCCACCCCCAGTCCCCACAGCACAGGCACTGCCTGGGTGGCAGAGCCGGATTGTGCCTGGCAGGAGCTGTGGCTGCTGTTTGCTCTGGGAGAAATTAAAACAAACGGAGCCCTTGCCATAGCAACCTTTYCCCCAGGGCACGTGACAGTGCAGGACCTCCTCACCCAACAGCCTGCAGTGCCCTTGAGAGGTGGGAACACCTTGTGCATAAGAAGGAGCCAGTAACAGGTTGAACCAGCAGATTCTGCAGAGCAGGAGGGATCTGGAAGCTGATGGAATGAGTAAATAAATGTCTCACTGTGCTGCTGGGTGTCTGACAAACACCTGGAGCCTCTCTGCACACCAGCACCCAGAAGGTGTCAGATGAGCCAAGGKGAGGACGGGCAGGGACAGCCCAGCAGTGGAATTTGCAGCCCTTGGAGAGGCTCCCACTGGARTCCTTGTGATGTCTGAAGGCACTGCCTTAGCAGCAGGGCAATATTTGTCTTTATTCAGGCTGTTTGCCATTATTTGCCATCACAGGCTGATGTTGCAGTGGATGGAGCTGCCCAGTGTCCAAACWGTGTCATAAAGGAGGAGACTGCTTTGTTTCTTGATTTTCCCTCTTTCAGCCCCAGAACTTTGATTGATATGAATGTAAACACTGCTCCCTTTGCTGTCCTGCATTGCAATAATAAAGTCCAGAATAGATATTGTGGTTTTAATTGCCCAACTCCCCCACGTTCTTCCAGTTCAGTTCCAGTGGCCTAATAATGTCCTGGCAGGCTCTGCTCACGCTGGGCAGCACAATGGGAGCCACACAAGTGGGATAATGAGGGATTCTTGTGTCTCTGCTTTATCTCCTCATGGGCAGTGCTGCAGGACTGTCCCCAGCCCCAAAGCTGGGGCTCAGGAGAGCAGAATTCCCTTCCCTTCCCTTCCTGCTGRCACCTTCACAAGTGGCATTTGGGTCTCTGTTCCAGAAGGCAGCACTGACATTTCATGAGCCTCTCCCAGGCGTCCTGAAGTGCAAGAGAATGATCCTTGTGGGCTGTTTTGGCCTTCTCTGGAAAAGGGTAACAACCCCTCATTAAAACTCATTTAATGAGCTGGAAAGTCACTGCAATGTTCCTGTGTCAGCCCTTGGACTCAGCCTCTTGAGCCAGCCAAGAGCATTCACAACCTCAGTGAAGGAGGCCAAGTTTGTTTAGTAACCACTTTCCCACCTGGATGATACCAGGGTGGCAAACCTGTGCTCCTTATCTTTTTGGCAAAGGATAGCAAAGCCACAGAAAAAATATTCCCTTGTCCAGCCCTTCCTCTTTGCCACTGTAGTTTGTGTTTCCTGTGACAAACACAGCACCGGCATGTGCATGGTCTGATTAGGCAACCTGGAGTAAGCATGAATTTGGAAACAAATTTGATCAAGGTTTGGGGAGGTTTATAGGAAGTTTTAGATAATTGGACTCATGTCAAGATGGAATCAAAAGCTATGAAACTCTCAGTGTGCTCTATCTTTTCTCCCTTTTCCCATGGAGGAAGAAAAGAGGTTTTTGGGATGTTAACTCAGGCTGAGGGCAGAGAATATCTGCCCTCACATTCCTCTTGAAATATCCAATTGTTTTCTGTTTCCGTGAATTCTTTGTGTAGTGAGCTTATTATGCAAGAAGGGAATCTAAATGTCACATCTGTGCTGTGTTTCCTAATGGACATAGCATTGAGGAGGTCCAAGTGACTCTGAAACCCTCATTACCAGGCTCTGAGCCAAAAAAATGATCCAGATCACAAAGATTTTTATTTCTAAGACTGTCCTGCTGTCATTAGTTCTCCTGTCTGAGGCCAAAGTGAAGCTGCTTTTGTGTGGCTTAAGGTGGGAATTTCCAACCTGGCTCAGCCCCTGTGCCCAGACCCTCACCTTTGGCAGGTGTTCATCATCCTGCCTCTGTTCCATGGGATTTGGRAGGAGCTAAACATGCTCCAGGAATTGTTCTTCCAGGACTGAAATRCTGGTTTTATTTCTCAGATATTCTACGTGGCCTCTTTTCTCTACACTGTCAACTACACCTGGCACCTGTACATGGACCTCAAGGTGAAATACAACCAGAACCTCTTCAGGGTGCCCCCCCAGGTGAGTGGGACTGATGTGGGACTGGTGTAAAGGCTGGGAACCCAGGGACAAGCACACARCACTCAAAAAAACCTCCCTGCATTGCAGGCTGAGCAAATACTTCACACACCCCGTGACCAAAATCTCTCCTTGCAGTTAATTCCTCCCTCACATCCAAACAGGGAGGCACCACCACTGCCATGACCAGGCTGGGGAATATCCCAGATATTCCTGCAAGATGGCACATTCCTTATGCAGCTCTTCCCAACAAACCCATCAGCCCCACTGCCCTACACATGTCCCCCTGACATTTGCTGTGCACAGCAAACTTGGTATCCCAGATATTCCATCTGGAAGTTTAGGCTGGGCAGATCCCCCTCAGCTGCTGAAATGCCCCCTGTGAGCTGATTCCTGTGARCCAGGGGCTGTGCAGAAATAATTTAATTAAGAGTTTTGGATTTTGCAGGTGGTAGATTATGCAAGTTGTGTTGGCCGAACAGCAACGATCTTGTCAAGGTAAGATTTCATTCTCCCTGGCACAGGGTGTGGATTTGGTGAGAGTTAATTCTCCCTGGCACAGGGTGTGGATTTGGTGGGAGTTAATTCTCCCTGGCACAGGGTGTGGATTTGGTTAATCCTTTTGGTGGGAGGGTGTGGGTTTGGCAAACTGCACTGTGCTGATCCCTGCTTCCTCCTTGTTTTGAAGCAAGTTTTATTAAAAAAGCTGTAAAACTCATCATTAACAGTACAGTGACTTCATGAATGCAGAGTAAGAGGSTTTTTTCAACCAAGTTAATGATAACTTTATTAACTGGATGTGGTTTTCCAGAAGGTTTCCCTTTACCAATGATTAGCCCTCACAAATGAAAGCCCCAACACTGGTAAAGCTGATAAAATACTTTTCCATAGCAGTGCCAATAAAAACAACTTTAAAGATCTCTGTAGTGATGGGAGAAAAACCAAGCAGTGCCCAAGTGGAGCAGTGCAATAACCCATGACTGTGCTGTCCTTTCTCCTCTCAGCCTGATCCCCTTCCTCCTCATGGTGCCGGTGTTCTGCCTGGGCAACAGCAGTAATTGCTACCAGAACTTCAGCCAGAAGCACGGGTGAGCCTCCTCCCTTGCTGTGGCACAGCCCCAGGGCTGCTCTGCTGGGCTGGGCAGGAGCTCAGGCTGTCCCCTGTGTCCCCAGGTGTCTCCTGATGCACACGGAGGTGGCCGAGCCCCCCAGCGCGCCGCAGGGCCTGAGCGGCTCCGTTTGCCGCGCCATGCATTTCTACGGCATCGGCGTCTTCCTCGTCTCCTTCCTCATCAGCTTCGTGGCCATCCTGGTAAGGCTGGTGCTTGTGGAGCCTTGGATGGCTCCAGAGGCTGGGCAATCATGGAATTATGGAATGGTTTGGTGGGAAGGCATCTTTAAGCTTGCCCAGTGTCGCTCTCTGCCATGGGCAGGGACGCCTTCCACTGTCCCAGGTTGCTCCAAGCCCTGTCCAGCCTGGCCTTGGACACTTCCAGGGATGGGGCAGCCACAGCTTCTCTGGGAAGGATTTCCGCCCAGTATCCCCTCTAACCCTGCTCCCAGYTTTCAATCCTTTCCTCCCTGTTTGCTCACTCCATGCTCTTGGTAAATAGGGCAGGGGAATATCTGTGTGGTGCTACCTCCCTTTTGGAAGGGGTGGTAGGGAAGGAAAAATATCACTGTGCCACCAGATAAATCCATCTGGAGTCCTGTGTTCTGTCAAGCCATCCCAGAAATATTTAAGCAGGAATTCAAAGGCTTGGAGCTTGGCAGAAGAGATCACCTCCTGCATGGGTCAGCAAGAGSTGATTAATGGTTGGACTCTATGATCTTAGARATCTTTTCCAGCCTAAGCAATTTAATGATTCTAMAATCAATTCAGAGTCTTCAGTTTAGAAAAAGCCATGTGCAAAACAATACCTCCCACAGGATTTCAGTGCTGTGTGAAAAGGTTGGATAGACTGGGATCCATCCTGGATGAACCCAGCAGATCACAGCCTGTCCAATAACGTCTGTCTGCTCTTTTCCAGGTTATCCTGAGTCAGGCCCGAGGGCTGTACAAGAGATTTGTGAACTCCACAGGGTTCCTGGGGGATCAGCAGTGGGCCATGATTAAGATGGTGGAACAACGGGTGGTTTTTTACCCCATTGCCTTCTTCTGCTGCTGGGCCCCAGGTGAGCAGAGTTCCTCCCACAGCATCCCCCTGTGGAGCCCCAGAGAGGTGGGGTTAACTTCACCCTCCCATCCATCCCTTTCCACAGCTGTCCTCCTTGGAATGCTGAAACTGACTGCTTCAACAACCAGCAAAATCTACATGGCTCTGCTGATCCTGCAGGTAAATGTCTGCCCCTGCAGCCTCCTGCCTTCTCACCTTGAGTCTCCTGCCCTGCAGCTCTGCTGGATGCAGCTGGTCAGGGATCTCTGCTGTGTGAGCCCAAGTCTGATTTGTGCTTTTGCTTGGCAAAGATCTTGGTTTGGTGGTTTATGCTTTTCACAGGCTTGAAAAGGTCTCAGTACCCAAAATCCCAACAGTTTAGTGGTGAACAAGGTGCTGGSTGGATGTTTGGACTTGGTGACCTCAAAGGTCTTTTCCAACCTCAGTGATTCTGTGGTCATGGAAATTGTGGCAAATAGGACTAGAAAGGATCCCCAGAAATTKGTTTTGTTTTCCCTATGTCCCTGAATCTCCAGATGTGATTCCTTAAAAACACTTGTCCAGCTCCTTCTTCTGCCTCATGCACAAGTTAGACATTTTATTAAATTATCTCTATATAGTTATAGATATATACTATATATACTATAGTTATAGTTATCTATATAAGTTATTATATTTATTTAATATATAAACATATTTAAAATATATTCTCTRTTTGTATAGCATTTATATTTAATTAGATAATCATTAAACATTTATTAAAATAACAGCACAATTTCTTTATCACAGGAAAGATAAAATCCTGCTTGGGGGGGAGGTTTTCCATGGAACCCTCATTCCCTGTGCTCTCTCCCAGGCTCTCACCGCAGCTTCCCAAGGGCTCCTGAACTGCCTGGTGTACGGCTG
The DNA here is from genome assembly GCA_014549065.1 of Cardinalis cardinalis. Lineage (NCBI taxonomy): Eukaryota > Metazoa > Chordata > Aves > Passeriformes > Cardinalidae > Cardinalis > Cardinalis cardinalis. Next base: position 414,094 of record JACDOX010000081.1, read on the forward strand.
GACCCAGCACGTGTTCCTGTCCCTGAAGCGCGGCTCCCGCCGGGATGTGGACACGCAGACCCCGCTCCTGCGCTCCCAGAAGAAATTCTACTCCAGCACGGCCCCCGCCGGCCCGCCCGACGCCGCGGGCTCCTCCTCCACCCTGCTCTGATGAGCCCTGCCTGCAAGGAGAGAGGCAGAGTCCCTCCAACTCCTCCTTCCAATCCTCCTTCCAACTCCTCGTTCTCCAGAGGCGGGTTGGAACTGTCCCCGCGGGGCTGGCAGAGCCAGGCGCTCAGTGGACATAGTTATTTATTTAATGGATTCTTTCAGCGTGGTAAATCTTTAGTCCAGACTTTCTCCTCCTGGAAATATCCCTAGAAATGCAGCAAACCCCATGTAAAGGCTCAGAGACCTGGTCCAGCTCCATGGAGGTTGAGCAGAGGATGTTTTACTTTGTTTTATTTCTCCAAGTCGTTGCCTTTACAAATTAATAGAAAGCAAGATGAGTTTTTTTCAATTTCTGCCTTTTAATTCACTCTAACCATGAGAATTTGCACCACCCTAAGAACCAATTGCAGGGAGTGAAGAATTGCAAAGGACAAAAGCTGCCTGGAATTTCTGCACATTTCCCTTTCCTTCTTCCTGCCAACTCCTGCCCAGCCACAATACTCCCAAAAATCAGCTGCTTTGACCCTTGGAGCATCTCTCATGAACCAGGTGAGCAGGACTTTGTCTGAATCTCTCTTTGCATTTCCAGACATTCACATGAAGTTATTTACTGAGGTCCCACCATTCTATAGGAAATAAACCAGGTCTTAAGCTGTGTTAAAAACAACTCTTTACCTTTACACTCTTTATTTTCCAACAGCTTCACTTTTTGGGTTCAACCCAAATTTTTCTCATAGCAGGTTAGACAAGAAGAGGAAATACTCCAGCTTTGTGTAATTAACTTACACAACTGTGTAAACTCTGGGTAAGTCACACAAGGGCCCTGGAGGCTTGGTCAATGACTTATTTTCTCCTACAGAGTGAGACTGAGTGAAACAATTCAATTTTGCTRTTCTACAGGATAAAAACAAAATTTTCAGCCATCTTCTTCCACCTAGTCCTTCAAATCCTCCTTTAGCTCCAAAGTTTGGACATGGCTGACTCAGTGTTTCTCCAGCCCCACTTCAGAGGCAAATATATTCCACAGGGAGGATAGGATTTGTGTCCTGACACTGGCAGGGCATGAAAMACACCCAGTCTCATCCCTGAGAGCCTCCTGCACCCTCCTGGGACTGACCCCGTTTGTGGAGCCAGTGCAATTTGTTTAAAAGGGGATTAAGGCTTCCTAAGTGATGGAAGATTACCCAGGGAACAATGATTGCATTGCTAATGGAGCATCAGAGCTGGCAGTGGGTGCTGACACCGTCCCAGGGCTCCTCAGAATGCAGGAGTCACTCAGTGTTTGTTTGAGGGGAGTTTTCTTGCTGGAAAGAGCCATTCCATGGGCACTCACAGCTGGGTTGGCTGCTCCAAGTGCTCCCAGGAAATTGTCCCCTCAGTCCCTTTCCCAGTCTGGAGGCTCTGAGGGTCACTCACCACCCACCCCACTCTGAACTCCCCCAAGGCATCGAGCAGAGGGAAATTCTCTAACAAGAAAGGAGCCTGAGCCCTCACACCTGCCCCATCTCGTGTCCTGAAATGCTCCTGGGCCAAGGGTGTGTCTGGTTCCTGTCACCTCGAGGGTAACAAAAACATTTCCAGAGGCAGGAAGGGCCCAAGGCTGAGGCTCTGTGTCCTGAGAGGGGAGGGAAGCACTCCCTGTCCCTGGAACAGCACAGGGCCAGCAGCAACAAMGCAGATCCATTTCTGACCAGCCAGTGTCCCCCAGTCCCAGCAGGTCCCACTGCAAGGATCATCAGCCCAGGGGAGCTGGATCCTATTCCCAGTGTCCCAAAGACAGAAGGACTCATCCCTCCCTTCCCTGACTGCCCAGTCCAACCACACAGCCCTCAGGGGTTAACTGGGAGCACTGGGCAGGTGCTGCTGCCATCTGATGGAAAGCTGGGCTTAAAAAAGGCAATTTTAGGTTATGTTGCCAAGCAGAGCCCAGGATTTCCTAGGGATTTATCCAGCCTCAAATCCTCATTCAAGTGTTGTTCCCATGGATGAGCGAGGTGGGATGGGGGGCTGAGGGTGGCAGAATAATGGAATCATGGAATCTCTAAGGCTGGAAAAGCCCTCCAAGATCATCAAATCCAGAAATGAACCCAGCACCACTGTGCTCACCACTAACCACACCCCCAAGTGCTGCACCCACACCTTCTGGACACTTCCAGGGAAAAGCAGAATCCTGCTGCTCTTSCCTCCTGCTCCTTCCTTCTCTCCTGCAGGGATTTGGGAACCAAACAAAAACAGCCAGGAACTTTTGAGTTTAGTAAAATCATTTATATACAGGATGGGTAATATTTACAATGTAATACTGATCCAAAAGGAACTAACAGGGAACACTGAGAGGAGAAATGAGAACATTTTAACACACAGGAGTTAAACRTGGGGACAGACTCAGGTTTCCAAAAGAAATCCAGAAGTAATGACAGCAAAAGTTTGACATGTTGCTATTTCCAATCAAAATCTCTTTCACTAATCAGGTTCTCTTAATTTTAATATATATAGAAAAGCTTCAAATAATCAAATCACAGGAGAAGCCAGTGATACAGAAAATTTTGAAAAGGTCAAATGATTTCAGACATTTTTCTTCACTTAAATAAAATTCTAAAAAAAACCCAAAACCCAACAACCTCCAGAGCTTTCCCACATATTTTTAGTGTTTGTACAAAGAAATTCTTCTTTGATCCCACACTTCCAGCTCAAGATATTTACAATATTCACAGTCTGCTATAAAGGATCAGTAGATTTATTACCAAGTCAAGCCTCAGAGAATCAAGACAAGGTGTCTTGCACTTGCTTCAACTGAAAAATAAACTAAACACAGGAAGGAGAAAGTCAAATGCTACTTTCAAACACATAAATGAATCCATTGAAGTTATTGAACTTTGAAATGTAAAACAGAACTTTTCCAAGAGTAAAAAAAATCAACTTTCTCATAGAAAGAAAACCATTTGACCTTGAGTCTTCAAATTGTRTTTTCTTAATCTGTCCCTCCTCCCTCTGCTTCAAATCAGGCCCTTCTTATTTATCACAGACAAGAAAATATATATTAAATCCATCAAAAGCAGTTCCTTGTGGCAAAAGCCCTTGGAAATTTGTACAAATGTTCCCACCTCAGGATCAGCAGCACTTGAGGGATGAAGAAAAGGAGGAATCCTCTAACACACATCAGATCCCACCTTCCTCACTGACTGCACTTCCAACAAATTCTGACTCCAAAAAACTGCCTGAGGATTTTCCTGCTGGGAGGGCAGAGTCACAAAGTGCTTTTGGAGGGGATTTTTTGCTCTGCCATTCAAACAAAGGTGATTTCCTTGTTTCCATCTCTATCTGCCACACTTGAAAGTTTCAATTCCCCAGAAAAACATGGATTTCAAGTTCAAAATGAAACCATTTCAAGACATGACCTASAATTAGAGCAAGGACAGAAATGCACATAACAGGGCTTGGTGGTACAGCCAAAAAAGTGACAAAAACTCTCAATTTTTACTAATTCTCTTCAGTTTTCATCAAGAGATCAGTGCACAAATATTCCAGGTAGTGTCAGAGGTACAATTCCACCTCACACAAACATTCCCTGCTCCCATCAGAGGATGGATAAGCAGGGACTGTTCTTGCCCTGCAATAAATCAGGCATTGGAAAACTGTCCACAGGATTAAGGAAAGCTGACAGAGAACAGGAAACAAAGCATCTCCTTCATGTAGAAAAAACAAGTCACTGTTTAGAAAATTGTATAGAAAGAGTCAGACACTGCTTTGCCATCCAGCTAAAGCTGCAAGGAAATTTTGGTATAGAAAAGAGACAAAAAAAAAGAACAAGGCTGGACTTCTGTAGGAGAGAATTGGGAGATTGATGGCTCAGGTTTGTCAATGTAAACCCAAAAATGGATGAGCTGTGAAAGACAACAACGTTCAGGAGTGGTCACTGAGGGCCCTGGGTTGGCACTTCAGTCTGCAGACCAAACTCAGCCGGTGTCTGCACGGATTTGGTACCAAAATAGCTCTATAAAAAGCCTCCGCCCGATCTTTGAAAGAAAGAGAAGCAGAAAAGGTAGAAAACTAGAACTATGTACAGATTCTTGCCATTGGTTTGCTTTATCAGGACTTAAAAAAGCAGCTTTTGGAGCCAATGTTCCAGACCAGAGTAAGAACCTGCCCTGGGGAGCAGGGAGCAGCCCTGCAGTTGTGGCTCCCCCAAGAAGGAGCTCGAAGGCATCAGAAATGAGAATTTGGGCTCCAGAGAAATCCCAGGTGTTCCCCAGAGCACTGGGAGCCTGCCTGGGAGCAGCTCTGCCAAACAAGAGGACAAGTCAGAACCCAAGCTTGGATCTTCYAGGAAGGAAAGAATGGGAATATCCCAAACAAACAAAGCCCAGGCTGGTCTCGGTCCACAGAAGATCCCACCATGGAAATTAAAAGAACTTGTGCATAAGGACTTGAACATTCTTCTGTTCTGCTGTTGGACAAGGTGAGAAAAAGAAGAGTTTTGTGCTGAATGGCTGATTCAGCCTTAAAAAAGCTCTGAGGAAGATGAGGAGAAAGAAAGAGAGGAGGTTAAGCCTTAAAGAAGGTCTGAGGGAGATGGGGAAAATGACAAAAGAAGAGAGTCACTGCTCAGAACTGAAAATTTCAGCAAGCACATGGCCTCAGGTGCCTGGGCCAGGCACCAAGCCAAACTGAAGGGTATTTAATTTATTTTTCTCTACCTAAAGACCAGGAATTTAGGTGCCAAGAAGAGCTGTGCATTTGCATTTCACAGCACTTGCTTCAAGTACTCACTGAGCAGTGGCTTGACAAACTGTGGCTCTCCTTCGCATACAGTCACTGCAGGGGCTGGATGTGGCAGGTGAAAGGCAGCTTCTGCAACTGGTTATTAAGAAAAAGAATGGTTTTTAACAATAAAATCCACCCCATTTGTGGGGCTCATGATTAACAGTACATAAGTGATCATATATACCTCGAGGAACTGAGTTTTAAAAAAATATTACAGTACCAATGATTTTTTTTTTGTATCTACAACTATACAGCATTTTCAAGCAGTATGGAAATTTAATGAAATAATTATGATTTATTAATTTACATAAAAATACTTTTTACAGTTAAAGAATAAATCTTAAATGGTAAAAAAAATAAGATTAAGAAGCTCCAGCTATTGAGAGTCGTGGGAATTTGTCTGCTCTTCAATCACTTGTTTGACAATTTCTGCCAGTTTTAGTCGATCCACTTTGTCCGTGAATCCTCTGCCTGGAAGGGAAAAAAACAGGGAATCAGCTGGAGCTGGGCACAAGGAGGAAAACAATCCCAGCTGGAATTAAACAATGCTTCACACAGACTCAGGGCAACAGCAGCACAGGGTCCAAAAGGACTTAGAGACCATGGAAAAATGGAGCAATTAAAGATCTCAATGAAAGCCAAGCAAATAGAAGAGGAGGAAGCAGGATCAAGCCCTTGTGAAGCTGGCTGATGCTCCTGGTCCTGGGGGCTGACACCTCTGCAGCCTCCTCTGGCCAGGAGCCACCTGAGCATTCCAAGGTTCCTGTCCTGGTTTCTTTCTGCTTCCCACCCAAAATGAGCTGACAGGGAGGAGCAGCCTCCAGCAGAAAGAGGGAATAAACAGCTGGATGGAAAGCAGCACAACACAGCTGAAGAGGTTCCTAAAAGGATCACAGAATCCTGGAATGACTGGAAAGGACCTTAAAGGTCATCTGGGCAGGGACACCTATCCCAGGCTGCTCCAAGCCCTGTCCAACCCCTCCTTGGACACTTCCAGGGATGGGGCAGCCACAGCTTCTCTGGGCAATCTGTCCAGGGCCCCCCATCCTCACAGGGAAGGGTTTTTGTATATACCCCATCTATCCCTGCCCTCTGGCAGTTTAAAATTCCCCCTTTCTATCATGATCCATTTGTGCTGTTACATTCCTGGTGCTTCTGAAAACTCAACCCTGACCCTCAAATAGAAATTTCACAGCAACACTTTCACCTCCATTTTGGGAACACCAATTCTAGCAGAAGGGATAAAATAGTSTCAAAACCTAAATCAGCCCAAATCCAATATATTTAGGGTTATTTCCATAGCAGGAGGTCTGTGCTTCCCCCTTGTCCACATTCCCAGTGGGAGAGCAGGAATCCTCACCGTTCCAGCTGAAGCTCTGCAGGGTGTCTCGCAGCAATTTGCACTCCCTGTTGTATTTCCAGGCCTCCTGCATCACTTCATTCAACTTCTCATCTTCATTCTCTCCTGGTTGGGACAACAGAGGRACACAGGAGGTTTGGACTCGTGCCTCACTCAGGGCTCAGCAAACTGGGCAGTTATTCCTGCTGACCCCACACAAACCAGGAAATGGCCTTTAAACCAAATATTCCTGTTTAAAAGTTCTTTTAACAGCTCTGCATGTCACTAAAATTCCACATGAACCCAAATCCCAGCTCAGAGGCTGCCCAGGACTTCTCTTCCTTCCTCACCACTGACACAGACAGACCCAAAGTCGGGGTCTTGCACATTTAGGAATAAAAGGTTCTTAAAAGTGGCAACCTTTACCAGCCTGTGGTAGAATGCACTGAGCAATCACATCTCTCAGCTTCTCCAGAGCCACGTTGGAGTCATTGCTTCCATTCTCAGGGTCATGGATGTAAACACCATCCTTTGGCTTGGTGCTGCACAAGAACAAGSGGSAAATAATTAGAATTTAACGAGCTCAAGCTCGTTACTTGTTGTGTAACTGCTCCAGTCTAAAGCAGCTCCTTCCCTCTCTGGGAAACTGGGAGACAGGTTCAGCATTAATTATAATTCTTGATCATTTTAAGTATGGAGAAAAAGGAATATTCCTTTTAATTACTTCAAATAAGGGTGATCCTAAAATGTATGAGTCTATTTTTTAGATTAACTCGAACARAGAGAGAGACAGAGAGTTTACCTGACTTCTTCAGTAAAGAAATGTCAGGATGAGAAAAAATATCTTGGAATTCTTTCTCCCAGTTTGCCTTATCTTACATGTGACCCATCATCCCAACAGGAATCTGTTCAACGCAGGAACAGTGTCCAACCTCCTTCCTGCCCTCACTGGCACATCCTGGCAGAAAAACCACACTGTGCCACTATGACTTGTCTGACCACACCAGAAGTGTGTTAAACCATCACAACTGGGCCTGTGCCATTCCCAGAGGCATTTCCCAGCCATCCCAGCTGGCTCCAGGTTGTCCTTCCAAGCCCAGCTCTGGAGTTACCCCAGGAGTTTCCGCTTGCGCAGGATCGGGTTGTTCACGGAGTGAAGGGGCTTCAGGCTCACTTTGAGGTCTTGGATTCTCATGTTTGCAAGCTGTTCTGCATGAGCCTGTTGGATCCCTGCCACCATGGCCTGGAAAGACAATGGACAGTGTTTGCCATGGGTGAAAAGAGGCACCAAAATTCGATTTATTTTGGAGATGTGCAAGAAAAATCAGGTTTGCATGAAGCAAGGTATGGTTAGAACCAAAATCAGTGACAAAATATCCCTGGACAGGACAAAGGATCATCTCCTCCTCATGTTCACAAGATKGACTGAAATCCTCTTTGAGCAGAAATTAAAGGAAACAAGGGCTATTTGTTTAATTAGTGAGGTCATTGCTGTATGACCTCATAAAACATGGCAAAAAGAGGAAAGACCTATGGATGATCCCTCAGGCTCTGCTTTCCACCATCAGCATGTGGCTGCTCATTACACCAATCTGGAAGCATCTCCTTCAAGCCCAAATTTCACATTTTATTCCCATTTTCATTTCTGTTTCCATTTTCTCCCTATGATCTTAGGCTCTCCTTAAGCAGAAGAGAAGCTCCTTCTCTGCATAACCCCACATCAGAAAAAGCCCTTCACCCATGCCAGAGCTCTCCTGCTCCYGTGCAACATTCCTGACCAAGTAACTGCTGCTCAGACCTTGTCCATCATCAGCTGGGCAGAGGGCAGGATGTTGTCCAGGGCCTCTGTGGAATTGAGCCAGGGATGGTCCAACACCCCCTCAATGGTCAGACGTTCCTCAGGTTTGACCTTCAGCAGCCTGGGGAGGAARGAATAAATCCCTAAGAAGGGGTTTGGTGATTTGCAGAGCATTTAAGCATTTTCAAGGCTAAAAAAGCAGCTTTGCCAAGAGCTCAAACTCTGTCCCAGCTCCCTGAGCTTGCTGTGGTTTAATGCTGTCACAGCTCATCCAGGGCAATCAGGGCAAAAGAGGGTGCTAAAGGCATTCCTGGGGTACCCCTGTGCAGCTGAATTCCACAGCTGCTGCTCCCAGGTGGGAAATCACCCTCCAGGGAGCTGGAAATGATCCAGGCTGGCACTCCCTGGAAATGCTCTCCCAGAGCTCATCCCCAGAACAGGTTACACTCATCCCAAGGACTCTGGGCATGGAAACTCTGCAGCATTCACTGCTCCCACCATGCCACTCCTCAGCTTTTCTCCCCCCCTGCAAAGTCCTCAAGTAATGAACACTTTGGTTCCAGYCCCTCAAAATAAAAAGCAACTTTATTCCAAGATTGCTGAAAACTCCATGAAATAAATTTTTTTCTAGCATGAAAGCCTGGAAAGAGGATTTGCAGATAAATTTGTGTTCTCATGATGAGCACAACTAAATAAAAAAGCAAGATTTCCCACAGAGTGCTGACAAGTCATCCCAAAGTCTGAATGAAAATGGGAATGACTCCATGAGCCTGTCACACTTCCTCAGACAACTCCAGATCAGCTTCTTGGCTGCAGAGCACAATTGTTTAATGTACCAAGAAAGTGGAAATAGCTTGTACAAAATGTCAGCAGCACCACGGGGGAGAGCAGAAATCCCACTTGCTGCCAAGCAGGTTAAGCTCACTTTTGATAGCAGCCACGTGCACTCCTTTTCCATGCACTTCCCAAATCCTAAGCCATTATCAAACCCTCATCAAGCTTGAGGTSAGAAATCAGCCTGGACCCATGTGACAACATCCTCAGAGCTGACTTTCATGGGAATTTTAAAAGACAATGAAACCTTTTGCCTGTGGAGTTTCTGTGTGAGGAATAAAGAGCTGACCTTGGTATAAAGGAAAGTTAATTTGGTGAAAGGTTGGGGGTTCTCCTGCACAGCTCTGAAAAGGTCCCAGCACCCTCTCCAAACAATGTGAATCCTTGGAGAATTTACAGTACATCTCAGGAGCCAGTGACACTTTTAAATTACTTCCCCAAGTGATTTTTTTCCTATTTATATTGCTTTTATTCTCTCAGCTCCTCTGGTGATGCAAAGGCAGTAAGTCCCTGTCACTTTTTCAAAAATAAGTGAGGTCAAGCCCTAATCAGTGCCACGTTCTTGCTCCCAAACAGACCAAGTCTTTGAAACACTCCCAGCTGAGGATGTGCCCTGCATGGAAAACAGACTCCATTAGCATTTGGAATAAAACATCCATGCAAAACCTTATCTGAGTCTGGCACCTCCTGACAGATCTTAATCTCCCTCTCCATCCTCCTGCCTGACTCTTTTTAGGCTGTGTATGATGTGCACAGGGCTCTAGGGGACAGATTTACCACATCCCATTAAAGGCACTTGATTTTCACAGGAATTCAAACACTATCCCAGGAAATCCCTGCCAGCTGTGTTATCCTGAAACCCTTCAGTGCTTCCACTCCCCTTGAAGACTCAATTCACAATTCACCCCAACAAAAGAGACATCAACATTAAACACTTGGGCAGAAGAAAAAAAAACCCCAACATTTCCCAGGCTTGGTTAATGCTGAATGTAACAGAGAATTTGTCAGCTGGATGAGCTGCAGACAGTCCTCACTGCTGGGACAAGGCACTTCCAGGTGCTTTTCCACTTCCTTAACATGGAACCATTCCCATTCCTTACCACAAGCACAGAGCAACACCAGAGTTTCCTCCAGGGACTCACTTTCTGACAATGTCTTTTGCCATTTCTGAGATCTGGCTCCACTCCTCCTCTGGGAACTCGAAGCTTCCTGTCATGATCTTTTTCCTCATGTCCTTGGGAATCGTCCGGCTGTGGTGCTTGGAGTAGAAGGGGGGGTACCCACACAGCATCACGTAGATAATCACCCCCAGGGACCACAGGTCACAGCTCTGCAAGCAAGGAAAGGGTCACTTTGGGGAGCAGTTTGCAGCAAATAGTGGGGGAGTTCTGATAAAAGTTCTGTGTGATTCCCTAAGGGAACAGAACCAGCTCAGCTGCTCCTCAGATCCACCTCTGTGGATAAATCTGGCTGCTGGGACAAGGCAGCTCCAAGCTGAACAACTCCCAGGTGCTTGGGAATTGTCTGGGACAGCCAGAGCTGCAGAGCTGTCAGAGGTTTATTGTCACAGACACATTTTATGAAAAATCCTTTCCTTAGGAACTTTTCTTCTGAGAAGCTGAGAGGCCTCAGGAACAAAATGGAAACAATGGTTATCTGCTGCTGAGGAATGCAACAGGTGCATCTGGGATTGGTCTCATGTGGTTGTTTCTAATTAATGGCCAATCACAGTCCAGCTGTCTCAGACTGTCTTAGAGTCACAAGATTTTATTATCATTCCATTCCTTTCTATTCCTTGCTAGCCTTCTGATGAAATCCTTTCTTCTATTCTTTTAGTATAGTTTTAATATAATATATATCATAAAATAATAAATTASCCTTCTGAAACAGCAGAGTCCTTCTACTCTCTCCAAAATCTTGTTCATATTTAGTGCTCCTTTAACAGCATTTGTGTATTTATCCCCCCTTTATTAGAGGATCATTAATTAGGGTTGCACTAAATGTGTATTTTATTATTTGCTCTATCAGAAGCACCAGAGGGGTGGGGAAGACTTTTAAAGATGTTTCCCAGCTCACCTTGTTGTAAGTGTAAGGGGTTGGAGAGGTGGGGATAATACCAGACTTTTCCTTCTGATGTCTTCTTTGTGCCTCCAATACCTGGTGAGARGGGAAATAAAAGCAAAGAAAAATCCATCTCATGAACAGGCAACACAGCCAGCAAAGCCTATGCCAAAGATTCCTGATGATTTTCCATTCAGGAAATTTATTCCAGCTACTGAAGACTACCAAAGTCCAGTTTTTCTCCCTAAGAAAGACTGGAGCTTTCTACATGGGGAAAACACTAAAATATAATTTCAGGGCACTGAAATCTCCAGTTCTGCCTGAATTAAACACTTGCTCAGAACCTCCAACCCCTCCATGCTTGGAACCAGAAMCTGAAGTGTGTCTGGAGGGTAACCCAAGCTCAGAGYTGGCCCTTTTTGCCTCTCCCAGCTCAAATYCCATCAAATGTGTCCATGCTGAGCCAGTCTGTGGGTYTGGGTTGCAGGGAGCCCCAGCAGGCTCCAGCTGGGAAGGAATTTGATGAATTTTCAGGGCATGCTCTGATCTCTGAATTGCCCTTCCCAGTGATTAAAGGCAGCCCAGCACTGCAATTAAATCTCCATCTGCAGCTGCTTTTCATTTTCTCCAGGATCCAACACAAAGGACAGGAGAGAGGGGGAAGCAGCACTACAAAGAGCAGCCTGTGTGTAATTACAGGTTGTGTTTAATGACACAGGGGCCAGGCCAAGGTGCCCAGGTACCAACCCTCTGCCACTGCCCTTGGTGAGCAACCTTTTCAGAACCTTTTCCTTCCAGCCAAGTCCTTTTTAATGGAATCCTGAATGAGCTTGAGCTGGAAGGAGGGTGGCAAAGCAGGGATTTCTCCAAAGCAGCTGCTTTAATACAGCTAAAGGCCAATTGTCACCATCAGTGCTGAGCAGAGTCTGGGAAATTTGCTTTATCAACAGATCCCTGTGGCACTCCAGCTCCAGAGTGAAGGGATTCCTGCAAGATTCCTGCACTCAGAGCCCTCCCAGGACAGCAAAGGGGGTAAAAATGATGTGGATATGGAGGCTGAGGCAATCAATGATCCCCTTTAGCCCAGAGCAGGAACTGGTTGTTACCTGAGGTGCTACATAATAGGGAGTGAACTGGGGTGTCATCAAGTCACCTTGGTCTACTTTGGCAAACCCAAAGTCACACAATTTAACAGGTGCATCCTAAAACAAGGAGAAGAGGCTTTATTAGACAAATCTCATTAAATCAGCTTTTCTAACACAGAATTCTCCCCSTGTCCTCATCTCACCTTTTCCAAACATTGTATTTATACCCTCACACTCCCCCAGGCAGCTGAAAGGTCACAAAGAGACCTTCCAAAGCAGAGGTTTTGCTTTTCTGGGTGCTCTGGGCCCCCTCAGGGATTGGGAAGGCACTGAGCCCCTTGTAGGGGGGTCCCTGCATATCCAGGCTGGTGGTGAGCAGGAGAGACAAAGAATTGTTTGCATCTATCAAAGCASCTCCAGTAGAGGGTCAGAACATCCTGATGAGGGGACAGAGCTGGATTCTGAGTTTAGGTGGAGAACCTGACTGCTATTTTACAGCAGCAGGGACTCACTGCCCTGCAGGGAGATCAGGGGGTGGAAAAACACCAAGTCCATCCAGGTGATTCCATTTTCAATTGAATTGAATTCAATTGAAATTTTCAACTGRAAATTAAATTCAATTAAAYTTTTTTTCAATTGAATTTTCAATTTTGTCACCAAAACATTCATGTCATTTTACCACTACTCTGAGAGTCACCCTTGAGCCACTTCACAGAATTCAGCAGCAAAAGAATTGCAAATGTTCATCTTACCAGAGAGTTATCCTTGAAGAGGAGATTCTCAGGCTTGAGGTCTCTGTGTGCAATGTTTAGTGAGTGGCAATGCTGCAAAGCCAAAGCTATCTGGAAAAGGGCACAATAAATCAGCTACAATCACCAACCCCCTCCTGCAGCCTGGACATTTATTTCAGCTTTACAAAGGACATTTCCAACCCCAAATAWTTTCACTCCACCCAAGTGGAGTTCTCCTTTAGGACAAGCCTGACCCTGCTGCAGTGGTGCAGTGAGGTGACAGCTGGGACATGAATCCCACAGAAAACAAAAGCCAGGCTGGCCTGGGCTTCCCAACCTCCTCAGTTTGGGGACTCAAGGCATTGAGAGCCCCCCAAAGTGAAGCAGGAGGTGCCAGTGCCCCTTCCCTGCTGTGCCAGGGCTCCAGGGCACTGCCCCTGCCCAGCAGGGAGTTCTTGTTCAGGATTCCAGGGAATCTGCAGATCCAACACTCAGGCAGTTTTATTCTTTCATTTTGGATGGCACTGCCTGCCCTTCAATCATTCTGTGGATATCCCACAGAAATGCATTCCTGGATTGTTTCAAGGATGCTTTGGGAACCTGCAATCCAGGCAGGAAAAGCTCCAGGGACTGCACATTTCCAAGTGCAATTCATTTCAAGAAAAGTCAAGTATAAATATTTAAACAGCATTCCTGAGACACMAGTGAGGCACAGGCTCACAACCCTTATTTGGAAGTATCCCTGCTGGATTCTGTAGGATCCTACCCAAGTTCAGAGCCTTTAAAAACCTCCAAATTACTGTCACAAGAGAGCTTCACTGCTAACTCAGCTCAGCAATAAACACAAACACATTCCCAGAGAAAATGAGGCAGTGCTGTGAAAAGCTTTAACCATTCCTGGGTACAAGACAAGGATGAAGAACCACCAGAGAAAATAATTTCACATTTCAAACTTCATTTCTATGAACATTAAAGCAAAGACATGAATAACCCAAGTGTACACACAGAATTCAAACCAAAGTCTTGATTTCTGGTAAAGTTCTACAAGTTTTCCCCACCATGTCAAAGAAATCAAACAGCCCAAAGGATGTCAAACAAAGTGTCAAGAATAATTCTGTACTTCCACCTCATTTCTTTGTTGGATGAGACCAAAAAGTACCAGCACAATTAGCATTTCATTAGAAACAAGTCAAAGCACAAAAGTAACACCATTTTTTTGCCCCAGGTTCAAACATTCTCTCTTCCTCTCAGCTGAGGGGAACTGGGGATCCCAGCACTGAATTCCACAGAGATCCTTCTGAGAGTCCCACCAGCAACAAAAAACCTGATGGACACCAAAACCCCCTGCAGAAACCACCATGGAGGTTATCAAATCATTCAGGAGTGAGCTGGGAGAGAAAGGGTGAAGGGACAAACAGACACAAAATCAGAACAAACAGACACATTCCTTGGGATCTTCCAGGAATTCCACAGCCCAAGCCCAGAACCCAGCCTGAAAACCCCTGGCCCAGAGGAGAGAAATGCCAAGGGGGTCACGGAGGTTCCAGAGCTCAGGAGTCCTGCTGGAGGCAACACTTTTAGGACAAGAAGAATGACAAAWTTCTCTTGGAAGTCTTCTCTAGAGCAGGTGTGGAAAAGCAATGTTAAGCACAGCAGACCCAGAGAACAAGCCCACACCTTCAATCCTTTATTCCTAGTAAAGCTTGGGCATTGTCACTTATAACAAAGCAGGCAATGATCATCGGATCAGAACTGAGGAAATCTTTTAATTCATCCTTTTTTCCCACCCTTCCAGCCCCAGGAATTGTCCCTACTTCAGCCAGAGCATGATGGATTTGCTGGGACAGGGGGTGACTTGCCTGCTTTGTTACTTGGCTCGCTTGCTTCTCAGTAAAGTGCCGGTGCTGGCTGATTCTGTGGAAGAGCTCTCCCCCTTCCATCATCTCCATTACAATTAGGAGCCGAGCCCTGTTCAAAAGCATTTCATGTTGTTACATTAAAAAATCATCCAAAAGAACAGAATTGCTAAGCTAAGAATGCATATTTCACACAAACACTGCTTTTTCTGTGCTGCTTTTGGGGCTGTTTTGGTGCTGTCCGAGTTTAAAATCCTCAGGATTTTCTGGCTCCCAGGAAATCTCCAGGTTGTTCCTCCTGATGGGCTCCCACATCCAGTTGGAACAAACTGSACATGGATACATCCAGCTCCAGCCTGGATGGAGCTGGAAGCCATGTGGACACTCTGCCCTCAAGGATTACACAGCACATGGATGGTTTTGAGTCTGGATCCCCTATTATTTTAATTTACAGCTTTACTGCCATAAATATGAAGGATAAAAAATAAGAAGGTGGAGATCAGGGCTGCCAGATCCTCAAGGAATTAACTCCCATTTCCCMCTACACAGCAAAATCAGCTACACCAGAGCCTAAGACAGGTCTCAGCTCTTTCATTCTCCCAGCTCTGATGATTTTCTCCACTAAGATCCTATCAGAAGACAATATTTTTATCCAAATATAATAATGCACAAAAAAAAAAAAATCACTCTGCTCCATGTTTTCCTGTGTTCATTTTAAGCAGGACAATGCATTGACAGTTTTCAGGGCTGAATTTCATATTTCTAGAAACAAGTCTTTCACACAATGCAGACTGAATCAATGGAAAACCTAAAAAAATGGAGATGCATTCAAAACAGGGAATAAAGGAGGCAAAATAATTTAAATACACAAAAGTCAGGGAAAAAAAAAACAAGAGCTGCTTGGTCTGCAGGATAATTATTACACCTGGGACCCCCTTGAAATAATAATTTTGTGATTAAAACCAAAGCAAAGCAAAGCAAGCTCCACTATACCTTGGGCTAAACATGGAAAAGAAGCTGTGGGAGTGAATCCCCCTATGTAACCTTACCTGGGGCTGGATTCATGTGGGAACTGCACACTGTTAGCATAAACTTCAATTATTTGAACAATATTGGGATGTGTTGCACACATCATGTGCAGACGTACCTTGAAGAGAAGGGAAGAGCTGTTACTGCACACAGGGACAGGCACTGAGGCTAAAAACACCCCAGATTTGGGTCAGATTGTGGGATCCCACACAGAGCTCTGGGAAAAGCTCAATCTTGGAGTGTTTTACAGAAATTTAGACAGAACCAGCTTTAAAGGAGCAATGTAGCACTTCAATGGAAGTGAAAATGAATGAATAAGCCCCAAAATTCCATCACCTGGAATGAATAAACCCCAAAATTCCATCATTCCATTCATGGCTCAGCACTCACAGCAGCTGGAACATCTGAATTAAACACTTGCTCAGAACCTCCAACCCCTCCATGCTTGGAACCAGAACCTGAAGTGTGTCTGGAGGGTGACCCAAGCTCAGAGCTGGCCCTTTTTGCCTCTCCCAGCWCAAATCCCATCAAATGTGTCCATGCTGAGCCAGTCTGTGGGTCTGGGTTGCAGGGAGCCCCAGCAGGCTCCAGCTGGGAAGGAATTGGGACCTCCTGTCCCAACATTCAGGAATTTCCCCCACTTTAAAACTCCCTGRGCTGTTCAATCAAGCCAAACTTTGGTGCTTTTTGGACACAGATGATTTTTATGGGAATTTTAAAGGAGAATTTGCTCAGTGACAAGAAATGGAAGTTGCTTAAACCTCAAGGAGAATTAATCCTTCTTTAAATTCCCCACAGTGCCCATCATTCCACAGGCTGACAAGTCTGGCACCTCAGGAATTCCCAACCTGTGTCAGGAGCTGCTTTAGGTCCTGGCACATGGAAAAAAATCCATTTCCAGAACAACTTGAAGCATTCTTGGAGCAGTGGCATGTGGCAACAAAATTCCCTCTCAAACTGATTCTGTTCCATTACAGGGAGAAGAACAGCTTGAAAACACAGCTCAATTCATTAGAAACAAATCTCTGGATGCACAGCCAGCAAATGRGGGTTTGGTGGTGGGGTTTTGATGTTTAAAACATCCCCAAACCTTCCAAAATTGAAGGTTTTTTTGGAAAGAAAAGCAGGAACTGTACCTCATTTCGAGCTTTTGGACGATCGAGGAGGATTTTCAGTGCAAAGCGTTCTTGGGAGGATTTTTTCATGCAGACTCTGGTATTACAGCAACAAAATCATTCAGTCAGCAAGGAGGTTCAAAAGAGACACCTGAAGTAATTGGTTTGTAGCTCTGAGCTTGCTCTCCACGTGGGAATTCCCAGGAATGGCCCCAGGCTGGGATACATCCCAGCTCTCACCCTAAATTCAGCCCCAAGAGRGATTTTGGATGGAAATAACCCAAAGCACACCTGAACACCCCCAGTGATGCTGGAATAAATGAAATGTTTGGGATGGATAAAGTGGTTTGGGAAGGAAATCCTCATTTTGGGTGATTTTTTTTCTCTTTTTCCCCCTCATTTAACAATTGAGGAGAKGGCCCATGTTTGAAGATGCAGCCAAAAGAACAAAGCACAAAATGAGTGTTTTAATGAAACAACCCAAAAAGGATGAGGAGAACCCAGACAGGAAGATAAATGATGGGAAAGACAAAGGGAGCACCCAGAACAGCACACAGGGGTTTTCCAGCCCAAATTCCCATTTTCTGAAGGGAAAGGCTTTGCTGGAAAAGTGTTTTCCTTCCCAGAAATCAYCCAGGGGTTAAAAATCCATGAGCAGCAGGGCTGGGATGCCAAGGCAGAGGAAAAGCTGGAAAAASAACTGGGAGAGCAGGGAAGGGGCAGGGCAGGGGGCTCAGGAGCAATTTCTGTTGTGATTATTCCACACCCAACTCCTGCCCCTGCCTGGCTGTGGGAACACACCAGCACAGAGGAGGGAGGAGAAATTTYCCTCCCCAAATTCCCCTCAAAAAAAGACAAAATCCCTCCTGCAAAACCCYTGTGGGGCACAGGCATTTGTTGGTTTGAATTTTCCATGTATCCCATCAGCATTTTTAGTAAAATACTCACTGACACAGGGCAGGGATGTTCCCTTACCTAACAGGCCCACTGATTCCAGCTCCCAGCTTCTGAGTCCAGTTTATGTTGTATTCCTCTAAAATKGAGGTTTCCTGTTCAGGAAGGAGCAGCAGGAGGGGAAACACAGGCAATAAATACATAATAAATAAAATTATTACAGCTTTTCCCCCAAAAAAACCAACCCAGCTCAGCGGATCTGAGTGTAAAAGTGCCTGCTGGGGAGTTTGCTTGCCTGAGGAAAATTAAATATAAATATAGATATAGATATAGATATAAATATAAATATAAATATAAATATAAATATAAATATAAATATAAATATAAATATAAATATAAATATAAAACAAGCATATAAAATGGAATATAAATATAAATATAGCTATAAAGATGAATATAACTATAAAATAAACATAAAAAATTAAATATAAATATGCCATTTTGTATAAATATACCATTGAATATGAATGCAAATATAAAAATAAATATACCATTACATAATAAGAAATATAAATATGAAAGCTCACATCATGATTTACCTGATTAAGACTGTTAAAATTTAAAATTGTTTAAATTATTTACCTGATTAAAATTGTTAAAAGTGTTTCTATGCAGCTGGAATTTCCAAACAGGGYTAGTGAGAGCAGTAAATGAGATTTTGTGCTTTCAATGCCCAAAGTGTACCAAGGGCATCTCTCCCTGACTCAGTTCCAGCTTCCTACCCAGAAATGATCAATCTCAATGAAACAAGGAGCCCATTTCACCATTAAAATTTGCATTTTTTAGTCACAGAAAAGAGAAAATTGCAGGTTTCAAAGCACTGGAACCATCACAGTGTAAATTAAACCCTGCTTGATTAATTGTAGATTTTTCTGCTCATGATCCAGGCTCCTTTTGTCCAAACCCACACAACCAGGGCTGGGTTTTGTTAGGCCACACTTGGGTGCTCTCCCAAGGCAGCCTTTAAACCCAGCTTTAAACCCAGCTCAGAGCTTTGACTGATGCCCTGAGCTGGGCCTTTGTTCCTTTATTAAACTCCTGCCTCTGCTCAGGATAAATCACAGCAAAAGGAGGAAAAACAATTCCCAAATCCACTGGAAATTCATGGGAGAGGCCATCCCTGAAGGTTTCTAAAGGGTTTAGGAGGAAGGAGCAGAAATCTCAGTGGATCACAGGAATCTGTGGTGCTCAAAGAAACTTCTGATCAATTTAACTCAGATAAATTTCACTTGTGAGGGAAAAGCTGATTTCATTTTTCTGCTRTTCAGCTGTAGAGAGCTGAAAGCAGCAGGGGTGGGGTGAAAACACAATTTTAGGAGGGCATTAATGAGCTTTTAATTTCTATTTCCTATTCTGTGTATTTGCCATTGTTTTAAAGGAAAAAAAAAGCAACAATTTTACATCCTGCACTTCTTAAATTTGGATCTCAACCTTCATCCCAAAGCAGCTTTGCAACTCAGAGGTAAAATAAATAATTAATGGTCAAGAACCACAAATGACACCAAACCCAGCTCAGGAATGGCAGCTCCAGCCTCAGCACCAGGAATTCCCAGCACTGCCAGGGAAATGTTCACTCTTTTCCAACCTTAAGAATTCCATGATTTTGATCCTAAACAGCTGAAAATGCTTCAAAAGCACCAATGTGTTTAAAAACATCCAAGAGTTTCAGCTGGRTTTCATGGGGATGGAATTCCTGGCAATCTCCAAACTTCCAGGAACCTGAAACTTCTGATTAATCACCTGAATTTCCAGTGGGAAAAGGGGATGATGATGTGAAATATCCAGAATTCCAGCAAAGTTTCACAGCTCCACGTGGAGCTGGGAGCAAAATTCCCTCTCACCAAGGCTGAGCCAAGAATTTGGGCACTACCCCAGCAGGCATGGGATGGCCAGAGCCTGGAAAAGCAGAATTCCCAGGGGGAAAGCAGAATTCCAAAAGGAAAAGCAGCATTCCCAGGGGAGAAGCAGAATTCCCAGAGGAGAATCAGAATTCTCAGGGGAAAAGGCAGAATTCCCAGGGGAAAAGCAGAATACCAGAAAAAACCCCAGAATTTCCAGAGGAAAAGCAGAATTCTCAGAGGAGAAGCAGAATTCTCAAAAGGAGAAGCAGAATTCCCAGGGGAAAAG
>JACDOX010000081.1:438914-459739 GCA_014549065.1 Cardinalis cardinalis
AAATCTGTAAGTAGCTATTAAAAATCTATAAAATATCTATTAAAAATCTGAGATCTATTACAAAATCTATTAGATATCTATTAAAAAAATATCTATAAATACCTATAAAAACAAATACCTATACAAAATACACCCAAATGTGACCAAGCTCCCATTACACCTGTAGTTCTGCCATGACCCTGAGCACAGCCCACATCAAACTGATCCCAAACCAAGGCCCAGAGTGCCAGGGGGTGCCAGGGGGTGCCAGGCTCACCAGACRGTGCCAGCCCTGAGGCTCTGGGACACAAAGTTGGCTTTGTCCAGGTCCCTGGTGAACACGGCGGCTGCCAGGCCGTACTTGGAGTCGTTGGCTCTCCCGATCACCTCCTCGATGGTTCTGAACTTGAGGATCTGCATCACCGGCCCGAAGATCTGCAAGAGCAGCACAGAGGGGGCAATCACAGGAACCAGGGGCTGCCACTGCCCGAGGCCCCACGGAGGTGAGGGAAGATCAGTCTGACAACGTGCTCTTAGAAGGCTTACATTATACATTATATAGTATATATCATATATATTATATATCATATATATTATATATCATATATATTATATATCATATATATTATATATCATATATATCATATATCATACATCATATATATCATATATCATACATCATATATATCATATATCATACATCATATATATCATATATCATACATCATATATATCATATATATTATATATCATATATCATATATATTACATATTCTATTATACATTATATTCTACATTATATATATTCTACATTGTATATTATATATTACATATGCTATATTATGTATTATATTTTATAGTATATATTATATAATTATATTATATATAATATATACTTTATATATTATATATTATGTATATTATATAATATTTTTATTTTATTTTATTATATATTTTATTAGATTTTATGTTTTATTACATTGCATTTTACATTATAATATAGCCAGTGTATAATATAGCCAGTGTATAATATAGCCAGTGTATAATACAGCCAGTGTATAATACAGCCAGTGTATAATACAGCCAGTGTTATACTAAAGAATTCAGAAAGGATCCAGACAGAAGGCTAAGAGATACTCATTAAAAACTCCTGACTCTCTCCTCAGAGTCCAACACAGCTTGGCCCCTGATTGGCCAATAACTAAAAACAATTCACATGAAAACACCTGTGGATAARCAATCTCCAAACCACGTTCCAAAGCAGCAAAACACAGGAGRAGCAAATGAGATAATATTGTTTCTCTTTTTCTCTGAGGCTTCTCAGCTTAATAAAAAAGCTGTTTRTAGATATAATTTAAGATTTAAAATACTGATTAAGAATGCTTAGTTCCTCCCCCTAAGTAAAACATCTCACAATAAAATAATTTTTAATCATGCAATAAAYCTCAACAGCTCATTAACAAAAGATACCCCCTAAAAGAAATAAGTTACAAAAAAATTAAAAACCACTGCTCCACCTAGTTTTAACAGCTATTAACAGAACACATACTTTGATTTACATCTCCCACTGCAAGCTGAAGCAGCCCCGAGGTGCTGCAGCACTCACCTCCTCCCTGGCAATGGTCATGCTGTCCTGCACGTCCCCAAACACAGTGGGCTGGATGAAGTAGCCCCTGTCTGCAGCGGGGCTGCCACCACACAGCAGCTTGGCTCCCTCCCTCTGGCCCGTGCTGATGTAGCCCAGGATCTTCTTGAACTGCTCCTCATCCACCTAAGAGCCAGGAGGGGACAAACAGCTGCTGTGCAATTCCTCATTGCAGCAGGCTGCCAAGCAATCTCCAAAGGGAAATGGTGATTTTTAAAYGCCAGCACCGAGTTTTGGAATTGCCCCGCTGGTTAATTAACTCCTCCCTCCTGCACCAGTGCTAACGGGCTCTGTTCAAATTAGGGTAATCAACAGAGCCAAGGGTGCTCCCACTCTAATCTACACAGTGACTGAAGACTGGGACAATTTCATGGATAACAGCTCAGGGCTTTTCCTGCTCCCACCTGAGGGCCCTGCTCGGTTTTGAAGTCAAAGGGGTTCCCAACCACCCTGGCCTTGGCCTTCTCCACGCTCCTCTCCACAAACTCGTTGTAAATGTCCTCCTGCACGTAGGTCCTGGAGCCAGCACAGCAGCACTGCCCTTGGTTGAAGAACAGGGCAAAGTGGGCTTGATCCACAGCCCAGTCCACTGGAAAGAGGGAGAGAAAACAAATAAGCAAACAAACYCAACCAGACCTGTGACTTTTTTAGCACAATTATCACACAGACTGCTGGGGATACAAAGTCCTTTCAGTTGACAGCATTTGCCATGGGGTGGAGGGCAGGAGTTGCAGACTTCATTCTTTATCAAAGCACCCCAGACTAGAGAAAAATATCTAACCTGAGGCAGGTTACAGTTCTCATTGGAAATTATTAGGTGTTAAGGACAAATTTTCTTCTTTACTTAACTGCTCAGTTAAGTGAGTGTTGGCTCATCGAGGCCAAAAATGAGTTTATATGCAAGGGATGAGAGAAGCAGGACTTCATAGGAGAAGAAAAGAGTGGTGTGCTCCAAGAGAAATGAAAACAAAACTGGGGCAAGGACTGGAGGAAGATACTGAAACAATTATTGTTGTTGTTGATAGCTGAACTACCCAGCACTGGGAAAAGAAGTGGGAGTGGAGGAGTGCTGATACACAAATGCAGCAGCTGCAGCAGGATAGGCATTGCAGAGTGGTGGTGTCAGGGCTAGAGCCTCACTCTGGAGACCTTTCCTTCCTTTTCCTTTCCCCTCCAGCTCTGCTTGGAAGAAGCCAAGGTAAAAGGCACAGATCAAACACTGGCCAGCAGCCACTCACTGTCTGCATCAGACATGATGATATTTGGGCTCTTCCCTCCAAGCTCCAGGGTCACCCTCTTGAGGTTACTCTCTGCTGCAGCCTTTTGGATCAGGTGTCCAACCTGCAGGGAGAGCAGAGCAGGTGTTGGAATTAACTCCCACAKCAGCAAGAGGGCTCTGGGTTTACATCTCAGTCAGCATTAAATGCTAATCCTCATTGTCAGGGCTTTGAGTCTGCCCAGAGTTTCACCTCCAACAAGAAACAGCTCAGGGGAAACAATAGGAAATATTCTGAAGAATCAAATCAGAACAAAAGAGTCTTACCTAATGCAAATATACATCTCACAGCTGGAATCAGCTTTGAATGAGGTGGAGAAGGCAAAGCACCTGCARTGTTTCACCAGCCATGAGATATTCCATGCTGCCAGGGCTGAGGGTGCTCCCTTACCTCGGTGGAGCCGGTGAAGGCCACTTTGTCAATGTCCATGTGGGAGGAGATGGCAGCTCCTGCCGTGGGCCCATAGCCAGGGATGATGTTCACCACGCCCGGGGGGAATCCAGCCTGGCAATGCCAGCAGGACACAGCAACATCATTCCTTTGACAAACCAAGGCTTTCACTGCCCTCCTGTGCTTGTGGGAGCAGCCTTCACTCCTTTGATTTCTCCTTTCATTTCCCAGGGCTTCATTTTAATGCTGTTTGCAACAACCAGGAGAATTCCTCTCCCAGCCCACATCCCAAGCACAATTTGAAGGTGTGAATACACATAGAAATACAGATACATGTTCACTTTCTGATCCCCCTGAAGTTCATTATGGAATCAAACCTCAAAGAGTTCTCCCCTAATCAAGACTTACATCATCTGAACATGCATTTATATGAACAAGGCAGTTTTTTTTGATAAATCAACCCAGCCTTCCTGCAGACAGCCCTTCCCTGCTCCTGTCTCCAGCAGTGATGGAATCCTGGCCTCGTCCTCACCTCTTTGATCAGACTGGCCACGTAGAGAGCACTCAGGGGGGTTTGCTCTGCCACTTTCATCACAACCACGTTCCCAGTGGCCAGGGCAGGCCCCAATTTCCATGCTTGCATCARCAGTGGGAAGTTCCACTGAAAAACAAGGACAGATTTGCTGGTGTGAACTTGAAAGGTTCTGATTAGTCAGTAATGAACCAGTGAGCTCACTCAAATCAGCACTTAGGGAAGTCTTGGATTTTTCCTCATCACACAAAATTTTGGGGTTAATTCTAGGCAGCAGTTTAAACTTAATTGTGGTTCTGAGTCAGTTAATTCCTATAAATGGTCTTAAACCCCCCCTTTTTTTTTTTAATCAGCAGATACAAAGTAAACCTCACTCAGAGCCCATGAAATCAACAGGCAGTTCTGCTCTCCCAGGGYGAGTGAGGTTAAGAACCCTCCCAGCTGGTGCAAGCCCAGCTTTGTTCACCCCGGGAGGAAGCAGGGGTTGGCAACAGAGGGGAACTTGCAGTGCAACACTGAATTCTTGCAGCCCTGCAGGAACTGCTGCTACACTTTACTCACAGGGATGATTTGCCCACAGACTCCCACGGGCTCGTGCCTTGTGTAGCAGAAGAAGTCCCCATCTAATGGGATGGTTTTGCCATGGAATTTATCTGACCAGCCTGCAAAGTATCTGCAAACAATAACAGTTTGGTCACTGGAATTAAAAYAACAAGTCTGCTGCCAACAGAAAATAAAAGAGGCTTCCTCTGTTTCAGTCAAACTCAGTGCAGGTATTTCCCAAACAGGTGATTTAAAGAATGGACAGTAAATAGAAATATTTGTGTGCTAACAGATCACCACTACTTGTGTGACTTGGGGAAGTCAGAGTAGCAAAAAGTAGAAACAAAAGAAACCGTAGAAGCAAAAAGTGAACCCAAAGTGTCTGATATGAAACCATCAGTCAGACCCAGATCCCACAGCCCCTGAATTTGGAGGTGGCTGAACCTGAACCTGCAGAGACTCAGTACCATGGCCCAGCTGTGGCCTCCAAACCCACCTGAGGCATTTGACCACCATGTCCAAATCCACCAGGTAGGAGATGGCATAGGGTTTGCCATTATCCAGAGTTTCCAGGGCCTGCAAAGACAGCAGAGTTTCCTGAGGAGCTGGGRGAACTCACGAGTGCAGCCCTGAGTYAGTTCTCAGTTTGCAGCCTGGATCTGTCCTGCACCTTGATTTTTTTGCTCTCAGCTCCCCAGAAGTGCCTCCCCACCCTCTGTGAGCGTGTCCCAGGTGTGAGCTGGGGGTGAGGAGTGGGCACAGCCCCCGTGGCTCCTGCACTCACGGCCAGGTAGGCGCGGTCCCTCTCGATCAGGTCAGCCAGACGGTTCAGCAGCTTCCCGCGGTGCGATGCATCCATCCTCCTCCAGGGAGAGCCCAGCTGGAACGCTGCCTGGGCTGCCTTCACTGCCTTGTCCACATCTGCCTGCGGGGGAGCCCAGCAAAGGCTGAGGAAGGAGGAACCAGCCCCCCCTCCCTCTCTGCAAACAACAAAAGCTCTCCCTGCTCTGCAGGAGAAAACTGCCTGCAGCCAGGCAGCACAGGAGGCTGCTCCTGCCAGGCTCCTGGGGGAGAAGCTGCAGTCCCAGGGCAGGGGAGCACACCCTGGGCCCCTTCCCCAGGAGCACCAAGCTCAGCACACACTGTGAGGACACAGCTTTCCCAGCCAGCCTGCATCCATGAGCAGGAAACAGCAGCAATGGCAGAGGAGCAGATGGGTGCAACAGCTGTGCAGCCACAACCTCTGCCTGTGCTCACCCTCTGTTATTTCAGCTACACAGAGTGCAAATATCATCAGGTTATTTCTGCAATGTCACCTGCTGGGTTAATATTTGCATCCTAGAATGAGGCATGGAAAAAGCTCTGGAAATCTACTTTGGGCACTTTTTCAGAGTCCAGTCCAAAGGAGTTTTTTCCTTGATCAGCTCTCTCTGCTCCATGATTTTGTCCTGTCAGGGCATTTGCTGGTTCCTACTTGGTTCTCTGTCCTGGCTTGCTGCAATGGTCTCGCCAGGACAAGCCAGACTGCCACAGAGAAGCAAACAACAAAGAGTTTCCCTCACTCACTCCTCCCTTGGGAAACACACAGAGGTTTCCAGACTGTAGGAAAAAACCCAAATTGCTGGGAAACACCACCTCAGCTCTGCCACAGACTCCCAGGAGGGCCCTGCATAAGGCAGGTGATGATTACATGACTTTTTATTCCCCACCATTTCTTTTTTTTTAAAGCAGCAGTCAAGGAAGGACACAAGCAGCACTTGGTGTGGTATTTGCACAGATCAGACACTGCTGCAAGCACGGAGCTGCCCAGGTGGGACACGGGGTGGTGCCTTCTCCTGCATCCCCTCTGGACCTGCTCCCATGGAGAACAAACCCATCTCAGCCCCACAGCATTTACCTTATCGCCCTCAGCCACCTGGCAGATGACTTCTCCCGTGGCTGGGTTGATGGTGGGGAAGGTTTTCTTGCTGACTGCATCGTGCCATTCGTTATTAATGAAAATCTGCAAGGAAAAAGCCAAGCAGGGTGAGCCTTCGAGCCAGATCCCAGGGGAATCAGGGGGAGCTTTGCTTCTTTGATGGCGTCTGAGGAGCCTGGTTAATTAAAAGGGCTTAACTTGACTTGTGTGGGCTCCAAACCTGCAGCAATATGAAGGAGATACTTTAGCCTAAAAGCACACAACACAGCCTCGAGTGAATAGAGGAACTCACAGCTCAGCAAACAGCACGGGAGTTGGAAGAGGTTCCCATCTTGGTAGGTCCTTGCAAAAGCTGGAAGCCTGGCTGGGGCTGTGCAGGGACAGCTCAGGAGACTGAAGAGTGGGAAAATGCTTTAGGCACAGGCAACATAGTGAGTTGATTTTGTCCAGAACTTTTACAGATTTCTTATGAGTCTTAAGAGTCTTTTCCAATCCAAATGATYCTGTTATTTCCCAGATTAACCAGCTTTAGGCTCCCCATACACCAGAACCAGGTGCTAACAGCAGCTTTTTACCAACTCTTTCTTTCTAAGGGTAATTTTTTTTTTTCAGGTCTGTGGCAAGAGAATGGGAGTGCAAAGATCGAGGTGCTCGCCAAGAACTTGCAGAACGCCCAGACAACCACCAAGAGCCTGGGCACGGCCACCGGGGAAGGAGTGGCCGGGTGCCTTGGAACGCTGCCTCGCAGCAGCACCTCGCACAGGTGATCCCACAGGATTTTCCTGGAGCAAGGGTCCGGTCTCTGCAGATAACCAACCAAGCACCTTCCCCTCCCTCCCGTGCCCTTCCCCAGAGTTTTTTCCTTAGGTTGTTGAATTGCTGAACGCAGCGAGGGAAGGGGGCAGAGCCGGGCGGCGATGGGACACACGCCCTGTGCCCKCACCCGGGCTGCGCCCAGGGTTCCTCTTTTCCGAGGCTTTGGGCCCAAATCCGCGGCTGCTCCGGGCTCAGCGTCACCCGGGGCTGGCCCAGCCCCGCACGGAGCTCGATCGGCGGACACGAAGCCCCGAACCCCCGGCSCAGCGCGGTGCCCCGGGCCCCCAGCGCGGCCCTACCTTGTTATAGGCGATGTCGGGGCGCGGGTTGGGCGCCGGGATGGGGGAGGCGGCGGCGGCCGAGAAGGGAGCCCGGAGCAGGGCCGGGCAGAGCCGGGAGCCGCGCAGCAGCGCCCGCAGCATGCTGAGCTCAGCTGGGCCGGGCCGGGCCCCGCACGCCGGGACAGCCCCGCTCCGCCCGCCCCGCTCCGCCCGGCTCCGCTCGGCACCGCCCACCGCGGCTCGCTTGGGCACGGCACGAGCGAACCAGCTTGGAGTCCTTGGTTCGTGTGGAAAAGGCTCGATCGGGCTCGGTTCGAGCAGCACAGCTTGGCTCGGCTCGGCTCAGCTCAGCTGGGCTCA
This sequence comes from Cardinalis cardinalis, assembly GCA_014549065.1. Taxonomy (NCBI): domain Eukaryota; kingdom Metazoa; phylum Chordata; class Aves; order Passeriformes; family Cardinalidae; genus Cardinalis; species Cardinalis cardinalis. Next base: position 446,656 of record JACDOX010000081.1, read on the forward strand.
GCACGGTCCGGTTCGGATCAGCTTGGCGTGGCTCGGCACAGCTCAGCACCGTTCGGGGCGGTTCAGCTCTGTTCGGTTCAAATCAGGCTTGGTTTGGTGCACAGGGGGTGCCTCATCCGTGTCCAGCACTGTCCCCTGTCCCTGTCCCGTCTCTGCCGTGTCCCAGCCCATGCCCAGGGAACTTTGTGCCTAGTTGCAGGCAACAACAAGGAAAAAAGAGGGAGAAAAAAACCCCAGAAACATCTCCCCTGAGCTGGTTACTTTTGCGGGAAGGTGATGAGGGACAATTTGGGGACCTGGACTCCCGGTTCCACGGATGTGCCACCATTACCGTCCACCCAGGCACCCAAAAAGCCCTCCCGTGTGTAGGGGCAGTGGAACAAAGCCAGGGAAGTGCTTTCACAACAGGGAGTTTCTGGCTGAATGCAAATGAGAGGCTTTGTGAAATCGCTCCCAACAATGGCTGAAGGCCTTTCTGGTTTGTTTAAGATGCCTTGTGCAACTTCAATGTATCCAAGTGCAGATTCACATGCAGGGAGCAGAGGTGTGCTCAGGTTATCAAAACCATCACTAAGGAAGCCACAGACCAAAAATACAGAGAGGTTTTCAACCTCTGAAAAAAAAGACCTGTGGTATTACCCTGTATAAGAGACTCAGTGAGGAGTCTGTGAAAGGTGACAGGGACTGATTTATTAAAGGTTCTGATTTATTAAAGGGGACAGAAAAATTGTAGAGTATGTGAGTTCAGGAATAGTTTCACCCACTGTCCTGGACAACCCAGGTTGCTGAAAGTCTTGCTGGAGGTTCCAGCATTTGCACTTTCCAGGCATTTCTCTCCTGTCCAGGGGAGTATCAGCCCCGCTGTGCAGGGAGCACAGCCCAGAGAAGGCAAAGCGCCCGCCCCGGGTTATCCAGCAGGACACGGATTAGGCCGCGCGTTTCCCGGATCAGCTGGAAAGAAATCCTCTTGTGCCGGGTCTCAGCCTCCCTCATCCTTGTCCGCCCGTGCCCCTGGCAGGGTGGTGGATGAATTCCCGGGCAGGGGCTCCTGGGCAGCCCTTTAGGAAGTGGCACTCGCAAGGACCTCTCGTTCCAACGTGTTCTCCTCCTGTCACAGCCCTGCTCGTGTTAAACGCCCGCGGGAGATGCCAGACCTGTTGTCCCTGCAGAGATGTGCCCGTGTCCCCCAGAGCGAGCGGCTCAAGGTGTCCCCAGGGCACGTCACAGAGCTGAGCTCCAGCTCGGGGCTAAGCCCTGTCTGTGCCTGATCCCGGCATGGACAGCCRCGGCACTGAGCACTAGTGCGTGTTCAATAAAGCCTTTGGCTCTCTCCAGCAGCCCCTGGGGATGGGAAGCAGACCCAGCAGTGTTCARTCCCCCAGGGCAGACACAGCTCTCGGCCTCCCGAGCCTGCCCGAAGGAGGTGGGAGGTGCAGGAGTCAGGTGCCTGCTGGGAAACCATCCCAAATATCTGGGCTGGGCACACACAGGCTCAGCTCCCTCCCCCTTCCWCAGCAGAGCCAAATGCCCGAGGTTGAGGTGGAATTTCACCCCGCAGCTCGGGAGAATCCRAGGCTCAGGTTACCGGCTTCCCTACAGCCTCCTGGTCCTTGTGCTGAGCCAGCACGGCCCCGCAGGGCTCTCTGCAGCACCCCCTGTGCCCCCGAGGGCTGGCAGGCGGTGCCCACCCTGGGCAGATGGGYTGTGAGGCTGCACCCACGCTGGAGGAGCTGCAGAACCCGAAGAACCTTACCCATTACTTTCATAATTAATTAACACAACATATAAATTGCTCATGCTCATAAAGTTGTTGTCCCCCGGCTCTGCAAAGCACTGAAAGCTCCCACTGATCCAGTCTGCACCAAAGAGACCCCACCACACTCATGGGACCATGGATCCTCCCAGTTTCTCCCAGCTCCACAGGGCAGGCACTGCCTCAGCTCTGGAGTCTCCCCTGAAACCAGARACCTCAAGGACTGGATTCAGTTCCTTCCACCACCGAGGATTCTTCCAGCATCTGCAAGTTGCTGGAGGTTGTGTTGAAGAAGAAGAGATGTGCTGAAGGACAAGAGATATGCTGGTCCATTCTCTTTATTGCCAAAACCAAGTCGTGCACCCCCAGGCAGGGCACTCCCAGCCAACTCTCCCTGCTGCTGCTCTGACTCCTGCAGCCCCACGATCCAAGGGTGGACTTGGCCCCATATTGAGCCAGGCAATAAAAGCACTGAGCACAGATAACASCAAACACCACTGGAATTGAGCTCACAGGCTGCCCTCAGCACGGCCTCTCCCATGCCAGAGTGCCTGGTTTGGGTCCCCATCCGAGGTTTCCCAGGGCTGCAGCTCCTGGCCCAGCTCTGGTTTGGAGAGTCCTGCCCTGTGACCCCCTGGGGACCCTCAGCCAGACGTGGAGCTCAGGTCCAAGGGAGGTGCTGGGCTGGGATCTGCTCTGTGGAGATGTTTTGCTCCAGGGACCTGTGGGAGAGTGAGACCAGAGCCCCTGTGGGCACACAGGGCTGCAGGACCAGGAGCAGCGTCCCAGAGCCTTGCAAACCCCTGGGGACCCAGTGCTGGGGAAACAGCCTCACTGGGGACCCCACAGCAGACAGGAGAAATCACCCTCACGCTCACAGGCCCCACACTGCAGGGGAGTCTCAGGGTTGCTCTTTCTGGGTCAGGGAAGGCTCCAGCCTGAGGAATCTGCTCACCTTGGTGCCCTGATCCATGGCCTGTGCAGCCATCAGTGCCACTGCCTTGGTCCTGGCAGTCTGTGCCTGGGGGAAGARGATGAGACCCGTGAGAGCTCTGGTGCCCCTGGTGCTGCCCCTCTGAYGGGCAGCCATGGCTCTGAAGGAGAAACTGAGCTTCCCTCTGCTCCTCTGGAGAGGATCTSCCCAAGAGCTGGGGCACAGGCAGCCTTTGGGGTCAGTGTGTGGAGTCTGCTGGCTCCTGCTGTGGGCTGAGGCAGGATCAGCTGAGATCCTGCCCTGCTCAGCCAGGAATGCCTCAGCTGCCAACTCCCAGGGATSAACCTCCCTGGCAGTGCCAGCTGGCAGGGGCAGCCTTGCCCTTGCCCTTGGCCGTGCCCAGCTCTGGAGCACTGTGGCAGTTCCAGGCTGGGAATATTTGGCTGTGTAACAGTTCTCTGCATTATCTTGCTGTTGCAGGCAGCAAAACTCCTCCCCTGGCTTTCACAACACACTTCCACAGCAAAGGCTGACAGTGCAGGGATGATGCCTGGGAAGGAGAGCAGTGGGATGGATGTGGAGGTGACAGGGAGGAGGGGGCTCTGTGGTGCCACACACCAGCAGCAGCAGCATCTCCACAAGCCCAAGGCATGGAGTAGAGAGAGTGTGGCAATCCTGATGTTGGAGACTTGGCAAAGATGAGTGTTTCGAGGAAGGGCAAGGAGATCTGCTCATCTCAGCACSTCCAAATTCCCCACAGCTGCTGCTTCCCTGCCCTTTCCACCTTCTCAGTGGATCAGCTGCCAAGTGCCCTGACACGCTGGTGTTTGCTGGTTTCTGCCAGAGCACAGGGAAACACTTTGGAAGGGCATCTGGATATTTCTTTGGCAGCTGAAAGGAGGTTAAGTAACCCACTAGAATTTGATAATGCCACCAGAATAATTAGGAATATAATCTTGGTAGCAGCCCAAGGGTGGGGCTGTTTGCTTCCACTCAYGCTGTGAATGGAGGAAGCTGGGGAGGTGCAAGGGACCTCTCAAGGGAGCACAGAGGGACAGAGAGAAGGGAATTCAGTCAGCYTTTCCCAGAGGGAGACAGGAGGAGRAACAACCATTTCTTCCCTGACTGGCAAATGTTGAAAAGCCCAGCCCAGCYTCGCTCTGGGCACACCATCAGCACAGATGGCAGGACCTGCCACAGCTGGGCTGRTGTTAATCTGCTCCTCTTGGAAGGGAGTGCCAGCTCCCAAAATCACTGAACTCTGTTGCAGCCATATGGACCCAGCCCTTTTCCTCCAAACCACTGGGCTCCAGGAGTGCCAAATGTCTGACATGATCAGGAGAGCCAGGACACTTGGAGGCCACAGTCCCCACCCTGGGGCAGGTGCAGCAGAGCAGCTTCAGCACAAATGTCTCACCTGCAGCTCTGGCAGAGGACGTGCAGCCCCTCTGGAATGGGAACTTGGAAAGCCCCTCTGGATGCCCATATTTTCCATCCTGCAGCAAAGCCCCTGTGCCATCCCCACCAGGCTGCTGGGGGGAGTGACCAGGGGGGCTCTGGGCACAGGGGCTGCCCCAGGCCGTGCCCAGGTGCTGAAACTCCTGCCCAGGAGAGGCCCTTGCCCAGCCCAGGTGCTGGAGTGGCGCAGGAGCAGCTTTGTAGGGGGGAGGTTCTCAAACACACGGAATCCTTCTTTAACAGCAAAATCCCAAGCCAGATCAGCCACAAACTCAGCGTCCTTGGGGCTGCTGTCACCTGGAGCTGGCCTCCCTGGGGACAAGAGAACAGGACACTTGTTTGGAAAAGCCTGTGTTAGGTAGCCACATCCCAAACAGCATCACCTGCCCTCCCCTGGGCCAGCCCAGCAGGACTTGGGGAAACTCCTCTCTAAGGGATGTGAAAATAACATCAGATTTCATTCTGATAAAGGCTCCAGGGCCACACCTGATGTGTGCAGACAAACAGCACCGACAGCTCTCACCACAACTCTCCCTGTGAGTCCCTTGGTAAAGGCTGGTGCTGAGCTGGAAGGTCTGAGAGCTCCATCTGTAGGACACAGCTCTGGGCTCCCAGCTTTGGCCTCTGCTCAGTTCTCCCAGGAAAGAAAGACCCCACAGCACAGACAGCAGGCAGGAAGAGGCCTGTGCTGGAGCAGGGAGGCAGCTCTGTGCCCCTGGCTGTGCCTTGTGCAGGGCACAGCTGCCCTGGTGGCTCCTCACCTGCCAGGGAGCCACGGTGACGGCCCTGCAGCATCACAGCCCGGCGGAAGAAGGCAAAGGCCAGGTAGAAATTCCAGTTCTCTGGGTGCTCCACTCCCCTGTGGCCACAGTACATCTGGGAATACTCCTCTGCTGTGGGAATCCCCAGATGCCCCAAGTCACACTCTCTCACGCCTGGAAGATGGGAAGAGGTACCAGGGAGTCAGCTTCAGCTGCCAGAGCAGCTCAGAGCTCCCAGGGGATGGTGAGAGCCCTGTGGCACAGCCAGGCCCCTCCATGGAGACACCTGCACCCTCCAGGACCTGCACAGCTCTGTGCTGGCTCTGTAGGGAACTCTGGGGTTTGGCACAGCCCCTGCCCCAAAATGCACATGGRGCAGTTCTCCTGGGTAGGGTGAAACTGTGACTGACAGAGATTTCTCCTAAATACTGGAACCTCTCAGTTTAACCCTGTATTTTTCTTTTTAACTAGTGTATAACTTAGTGCACACACCAGTCCTGATCTGCTTCACAACTTTCCCACCCAAAAGAGTTGCCCAGCTTCCCAGCTGGAGTGAGAGGGAAAACAATGCAAACCCAGAGCCCTTTCCAGCTGCAGTGAGCCCCACTGCCAGCTGAGCTGCTTGGGCAGGAGTGATCTGCTCTGAGCTCTGGTTCCTCTGCGTGTGCCAAAGGTGACTGTGCCCCTCTGTACCTCTGCGAGCACCAAAGTGGGCTGGCAGGAAGAAGCTCATACAGTTATTCGCCAGATCACACAGGGGATCTCCCAGAGTGGCAAACTTCCAGCCCAGCACAGCAAGGACTTCTGGCCTGTCTGGATGAAAGACCAGGTGGTCCATCCTGTATCAGAGGGAAAAAGAGATCAGGAAAGTCTCCAGAGGAGGGAAAAATCCCAGTGCTCAGCAGCAGTAGGTGCTTTCAGTGCTCTTCACTCTCTTCAAAAATTGCAGAGTCCTTTGGAAGGCAGCACAAAGTGAAACATTAATTTCTGCAAGCAGAGGATGGAGGTTACTCAGTATTGAACCCCCTGGTTAATAATGGACTAAACTGGGCTTTGGAGAATGAAACCAAGTTAGTCAGAGCCTCAGATCGGGGCTGATTCCTGAGTGTTGCAGAAGAGCTGATGATCCTCCAGTGTCAGACCAGCATTTGCAGCTGCTGGATGAAGAAACTCAATCTCAGTCCCTGGGGATGCTCACCCTGACCCAAACCTCAGCTTTTGGGCTGCTCTGCAGCCACTGCCCCAGCCCAATCAGCACCTTTTGCAGTTTGGGGGTTATTTTACACTCAGTTCTTGTTTCCTGCCTGGGATGTGCTGCAGGGCAGTACCTGAAATCACCGTGCACCACTGTTGTCTTCTGGGATTCAGGAAAATGCAGAGGCAGCCACTGGATGAGCCTCTCCATYGCTGGGATCACGTGAGTTTCCACAGCTCTATACTGCTTTGTCCAGGTCTCAACCTGCTGCTGGATGTAATTTCCTGGAACAGAGGAAAGGAGGCTGCCAGGGAAAGGCACAAAGAGGCTTCACAAGGGACACAGAAAAAGTCAAACAGCCAAGCAGATCTCAGACCAGAACCCTGATTTAAGCTCCAAGATTTTAATTGCAATTTCCAGGGGTCTCATACATTCTTAACTGGGCACTGGATTTAATATTCAGGTGGAARGAATCCAATCCTGGACAAAAATGTAACTTTTGAAGAAGCTGAGCTGTCTCTGCAGAGGGACTGGAGGGGATGCTTGRGGAAGTTTGGTCAGAGATGGCAGCAAAGAAATTACTCCTGTACCCACAGTGGGGAGAGATGGCACCAAACATGGCAGGAAGCTCTGGGAGGTAGGAGAACTTTGGGAACTCACAGGAAACCTGGATTGGAAGAGCTCCTCACACCCTCCTACCACACCTGGGGATTCAGACTCTGGATTGCTCATCCTCCCTTTCCCACCTGCCCCCAGTTTGGTCCATCCTGCCCATCCCTTGAAACGCTGACACCCAGGAGAAGAAAGGATGCAGAGGCTGCTCTCACCGTGCTCCCCGAGGTCCTGCAGCTTGGCTGCTCCCAGCTCCAGGCTGTGGATCCTGGCCAGGACGTTTGCCATGGCCCCGTACCAGGCCCCGCGCTGGCGCGGCGGCACCGCGGGCAGGGACGCGGCGCGGTGGATGCGGCCGGCACGGTGCTCCAGCAGCAAGAACGGAGAGCCAAGGGTGCTGGGGAGGCAAACTGGGATGTGTGGGGCTGAGGTCAAGCCTGCCACTACCCCCCAGATCTCACCTGCACCTTGGATGTGCCCCCCAGGCCTCACCCTGCAGCACCTGGGCACTCTCTGGAGCGCAGCTCAGGCTGCCTGTGCCCCTGGCTGTGCCATGATCAGCCCTGGCCCCTCCAGCCCCAGAGCTCCAGCAGCAGCTGCTCCCCTGCTCCCTGCCCTGCCTGTGAGCTGGGCTCTGGGGCACACAGTGAGCTGCAGTGCAGACACTGAGTGCTGCAGCCAGCAGAGATCCGAGCAGGCTGCAGGCCTGAGGGCTGTCCTGTCACAGATTTGCTGCTGTCACTGCTGCCTGAGGTCTGGCAGTTGGAAAAATCCTTTCTTTATTGCAAACCTGAGCACTCTGAGTCAGCAGGAAGCCCTACAATATTGCTTTATAAGTGCTTTTCAAAGAGAGCTTTTGGGTTAATTGTAAAATGGGACATACCTAAACCAAACCAAATAAAAGTGATTCTGTTCTTTGAACTTCTAGAGGCTCCTGCAGCCCCACACTGCACAGATGTTTATTAGATCAGAGCACTTTGTGAGCTCTGGTTCCTTCTCTCTTCATCTTTGAGGGAATCTGGCTGCAGCTGTCAAGCACAGAGTGAAAGCTGAGGGCCAGGATTACCTTCTGTCCTCGCAGAGAGCAAGCACAGGGGGCACAGGAACACCAGCCTCAGCCAGAGCCTTCAGGACCCTGCCAGGGAGGGACAGAGGWGCAAGGATCAGTCCTGGAACTGCTGTGCTGGAGGCAGACACACCATATCACTGAGCTCAGCTTTAAATATACTGGAATCATGTGGCTGGGGGGAGGTGAAAGGAGCACACCCACATCTTCCCACGGCCYGGAGCCCCCAGACCCACCCCACGCTCTGGAAAACAAGGGGAGCCCATAAATGATCCTCCCCGCGTGTCCTGCTCCTCTGGCCCAGCAAACTGCAGCAGGACCCCCCTCACCTGTAYTCCCTTGGGACAGAAGGACCTGAGGGGCCTGAGGGAGGCTCCTCCTCCTTCTTCAGCACCAGCAAACGACCTCCAAACTTCACCAAGTAGCTCCGGGTGGACTCTCCGTGGTCAAACTGCCGTAACTCCAGCGGGGCTGGGAGGAGGGAGCAGAGGGTCAGCACCTCTCCAGGCTTCCCATCCCCTTCCTGCACCTGGGGCTGAGAGCTCACTCTGTGTCCCAGAYCCCTGGGGAACATGGCAGTAGCTCACAGCTGCCTCACAGGACAGGAATATTCCTGGCACCTCTTTGGCRACTTGTGCTCAACCCCTCCCAAAATTAGGAAGTCCTAAAATGTTTCTTAATTCTAGGAAAGTGATGGAACACTGAAACTGGAATGGCTGTGCTCTTTGCTTGGAGATTACAAGCCTTTCCTTAATATTATTTTTCAGTCTTAATGTCATAGGAAAAAGCCAATAGCTCCAGAATATCCAGGTTTTCTGATGGAAGGGCCAAACCCACTGCAATACCTGTTGGGTGGGCACCAAGAACATCCTCAAGGTACTTTTGCAGACGATCCTTTGGGATTTCCATGCCTGGTCTCACWGAACGAGTATAGGGAACAAACCCTCGCAAAGGAAACCCCAGATGGGTTTCCAGCTCTTTGAGTGCTGCTGCTGGATCATCAACCTGAAACCAGGAGGGACAGAGTAGCACTGGGTGACAGCTACAAGACAAAATTTCCTGGGAAAGAGAGAGCCCTGCCAGGTTGGGATGCWTTTATCTGTGAGTCCATCAGCACTGACCCACTGACACACAGGAATTCCTGGGTCATTCCCTGCCAACACAGAGCTTCCCACCTTTACTCTGCCTGGAGAAACCTGTGATGGTGGCACAGGCACTGTGAGCTTGGGCTGGGATCAGAGCTGGAATTCCCTGCGTGCAGTCCAGGGGAATGAAGGTCACTCTTCCCACCAGTCCCACTCTTGCCCTTTTCCCAATGGTACCCAAAGTAAAACCCTTGTGCTCAGTGACCCCAAAGCCTGGGGGTAACCTGGCAGTCTCCAGCTGACTCATCCATGATGCCTCAGAGTTTCTGGGAATTCATTAACTGSGGCTCATTTTCTGCTGTGGTTGTCTCAACCATAGGGATGGGGCTGTTTCTCCAACAGGGAACAGAGGAACAGGAAGGAGAAGAGACCTCCCTGAGGTTACACAGGGTTTGGAGCCATGAGTGAAACAGCCCAGAGCAGACTTTGCCAGTGATCCCTGCTTTAACCCCACCACATCCTGCAGGGACAAGCAAGGCTGGAACAAAAGGCTTGGCAAGAGCTGGCCACTGCCACTTGGAAATCCTGAGCTGTCCAAACCCAACAGCTGCTGGACCCAAAATCCACCCCCAAATCCCAGCCTGGCTGTGTCACTTTGTACCTTCACTGTTTTCATGCCAAGCTGGGCTGCCACCTCCAGGTTCTGGCTGCTGCTGTCCAGCAGGATGGATTCCTGGGGCTGCACTCCCAGGCGCTCCAAGCACAGCTTGTAGATCCCAGGATCTGGTCTGGGCACCCCTTCCTGATGGGATTCAACCACCTACAGCAACACCAGATGGAATATGCATGAGCCTGCTGTGACCACAAGCACCTGGGCAGTGCTGGAATGGAGATGGGAGGGTGGGAAAGAGACTGGTCTAATTAACATGAGAAATGAAGGCCATGGAGCTGGGTAGGCCATGGTTCCAGGGACTGTGTGGGTGCCAACTGCTTTGGCCAAATCAGCCAAACAGGATCAGCCAGTCCTTGGATGGAAGATATCCAATGAGATGTCCCAATGTGGGAGACCAAACTGGTCCCAGACCAGTGGTTCAGTGCTGTCCAAGGAAGCCTTGGATGGCAGCACCTTCCAAAGGCTCAGGAAAAGCAGTGTCCTGACCACTGCAGCCACCAGCCACCCCAAAGGCACCTCCACAGCAGCAGTGTTGAAAACTACCATCCACCTAAGATCTGGATCAGAAAAGCACTGACTCAGTGTCTGAACACTCCCACTGCCCTCACAGCCATGGACAATCCAAGCAGCCATTCCCCTGCTCTGTAACACTCTGGGAACAGCAATGCATCCATTGCATGGATAGAAAACCAACATTAATGGAAACCCACATTCAATTATTTTTCCCCCACTAATTGCTGTGCAGGGCTGTGGCTCCTGTTCCAGGAGCAGCACACACTGGAGAGGCCGTGGGGATTGGAGCCTTGAGGTTCATGTGTCACCTAATGTGCTAATCTGAGTCATCTCTGCAAAGGTGAAGTGAGCTGGGAAAGGAGACTCWGCTGGGAGAGGAGCATCTGCTCCTCATCTCCCACAGGCCAGCATGTTGGGGTAGTGGGTTTTTGTAGCACAGGGGGTGCATGAACTCTTTGAAGAGTCCTTTCTCTTTTAAAGCTTATTTTTGTTTGTTTGTTTTTTTAAAGCAGTCAGGGCACTGAATAATAACATTTTTTTCTAGTCTGGTGTTCCAGCTTCCAAGTCCTCTGTCTCCATCGCTGCCTGTGCCTGTTACACAGAGCCTCGTGGCTGTGTGGGCACTTTGCAGKGGATTTGCAAATGTCACTCAGCCCCTCTCCAAGTGCCTACAAGGAATTGTGTCAGGAAATGTTCTCCCAGCCTGATGTCGACCAAACTGCGCTGCTGCTCGTCTGCTACCTGCACTTAAAGAATTTCAGTTGCTGCTTTCACAGGTGGAGGAGCAGAGCCCCGTTTGGGATCCATCCACACTCACCACATCAAAGCGCCGCTGGTCCAGGGGCAGGAGCCTCTCTCCGTGCCCCAGGCACAAGCTGCGGCTCAGCAGAGCTGTCTGGAGCCCTTCTGCCCGGATACACTGAGCTGCTTCTGCCATTATGGGGAGCTGTTTTCTCATCTCCTTTCGGATTAAATCCCAGAGAAAGGAGTGCACTGGAACACGGACATTTGCCTGAGAAACAGAGAAACCCCAAGAGTGATAATGGGCCAGAAATGGGGTGAAAATAAGAGTGCTTGGGCAGATAGGTTATCTGATAATCTTATCTTGCTGTGCCACTGCCTCTGGCAGCAGAAGGCAGGCAGGGAATCTCTCAGCTAAATTGCTTTGCCCAAATAAACAAATGTTCTCACATTCCTAATTCTGCAGCAGAAATAAAGGGCTGATTTTGGGAGAGAGAAATCACAGGGACTGTGCCTGCCATGGGCTCAAGGCACGTTAGAGACTGACACTGACAGCTCAGCAGGCAGGAAAGGAATCTGCATTTTAAACTGAGATGTTTAAAAATGACTTTATTCCAGTAGGAAATTAAGGCAAATTCATCTGCCTGCCCTGCCCAGGCACCGGGATAATGGTGGAAATCTGCCCTGCTCCGACAGCAGGGCTTCCTAGATGGAAAATCCAGAGCCTTCAACCACAGAATTGCTTTTTAAAGCTCCTCTTTCCTCACTGGACCTGTTTCCATGCAGTCAGGAAGCACAGGSAGAGCAGAGGGGAGGTTGGCTTACAATCTCAAAGCACTGCTGTCCCAATTCCTGCAGGAACTCCACAGCTGTCAGCTCTCCCCTGGAATACYGCAGAGAGAGGCTGCTGTCCCCTCCAGACAGTGCAGCTTGCTGGATGGTGCCGGCTGGAATGCAGCTCCGGGCCTCCCAGTCTGCATGGAGAACAGCAGGGAAGCCAGGAAAGAGCATCAGCAGGCTGGGAAATCAGCTGGGAGCCCCTCTGGGGTCCACACAGGGCCAGCTCTGTGAGAATGATGTGCTGCACTGGGGTGATTGACACAGCACAGAGGGGAGGGTTTGGGCAGTCCAGGAGCTGCAGCACCTCAGCCCTGTGTTCAGTGGGGAGAATCCCTAAAGCTGCACCAGCCTTGGGTGGCATCAGGTGGTGGCACCACAGGACAGTTCAGGGTGGTCACTGTCACTTCTGTGACTTTTGGTGGCACAACAGGTCCCACCATCACAAGTTTTGGGTGTCTCACCAGAGCCAGCTGAAAGAGGCACCTGAAATTTATCTTCCCTCCATGCACAGGAACCACAGGAGCTCTGGTGACCAGGGACCAGATCAAGAGAACCACTGGAGCTGTGCCAGGGCTCAGAAAGGTTCTTTCCCTGATATTTCCGAGCTGGGCAGGCTCCCCAGGGAATGGGCACGGCCCCGAGGCTGCCAGAGCTCTGGGTGAATTTGGGCCCCACTCTCAGGGCCAGGGTAGGGATTGCTGGGGTGTCTGCAGCGCCAGGAATGGACGATGACCCCTGTGGGTCCCTCCCAGCTCAGGACATTCTGTGATTGTGTGGGGTCAGCAATGGGAATACACACCTGTGGCTGTCCTGTGAGGGGCTGGCAGCAGCACCCCGCCCTCCTCAAACACCACGGCTTTGTAAGAGACCCCTCTGGATCGCTGCCGGACCAGCGGGAGCCGCCGGGTCCCGGCACACAGACGGGAATGGGCACGGGCAGCGCCGCTCAGRGCCATGCTGGGAACCACGGAGGCGCCGGGGACACTCACACCTCAACCAGGGACAGGCTGGAGCACAGCTGCAGAGCGACAGGGGAAGGTTTGTTTATGCACACACCATCGTGGAATTGTTATGTCGGAGAAGATCTCCAAGATCATCAAATCCAATCTCCCCAGATCCATCAAACCCTGGGGCCAAGGGGTGTTCCAAGCCCATGGTGGCTCCAGCCTGGGCACCCACTCAGGTGYCCCAGCCAAACCAGGGACCCCCAAATGGGGTTTTATACACACCCCCCTTCAAGTGTTTGGGACAATGGACTCATCACTAACACACACACTAATTACTGCTCATGATCAGTGACCGCAGACATGTGAGGATCAGGCTCTGCTCCCAAGGAGCAAGGGACACAAACAAGGTGAAATTGCCTTGAGGTGTGCCAGGGGAGGTTCAGGTTGGACAGCAGGAGGAATTCCTTCATGGAAATGGCGGTCAGGGGTTGGAACTGCCCAGGGAC
>JACDOX010000081.1:460210-483251 GCA_014549065.1 Cardinalis cardinalis
CGCTCTCGCGAGAACATACCCCGAACTCTCGCGAGAAGCAGCGGCCGCCCCTCGCAGCCCCCCGCGCGCTGCCGCCGCAGCCGCCGCCGCCGGGTGCGTCAGCGCGCAGTGACGTCACGGGGTCAGAGGGGAAAGGTGCGGGAGGCGGAAGCGGCGCCGGTCGCGGTCCCGGTCCCGGTCGGCGGCGGCCCCGCGGAGCCCATGAGCGTGTCCCTGGTCGTGATCCGGCTGGAGCTGGCCGGGACCTCCCCGCTGCCCGCGGGCTTCGCCTACAGCGCGGCCGGTGGGTTCCCCCCGCCGGGGGCACGGGCGGGGCGCGGGGCAGCGCGGCCGGGCCCGCTCCGCACCGCGCAGCTGCCGGCGGGGCCGTCCCGGGGCTGCCGGTCCCAACGCCCGCTTTGTCCCCGCAGCTCCGGACATGGCAGCGGAGAGCAGCGGCGCCGTGGCCGCCTGCCTGGAGGGGAAGGGCCCCGGGGAGCGGGCGGCCATCCTGCACCAGCACCTGGGCCGCAGGGAAATGACCGACGTGATCATCGAGACCATCCAGCCGCGGGCAGGTACCGGCCGCGGGTCGGGCYGCCCGGGGCGGCGGGAGCGTCCCGGAGCTGTCACGGGCCGGGCCGGGCCGGGCAGGGCGGGGGATCCCCGGTGGCGCGGGGTCGGTGGGGCTGCGCTCTGGGGARCGGGCAGAGGAGTTCGGGCGTGCGGGGGCAGAGCTGGCGATTCCCGGTGGGAGCTGCCCGCTGGGCTCATCCCGATCCGCGCCTTCCTCCCGGGCTTCCTCCCCGAGCTCGGGGACAGGGACAGCACCCGCCGGGGCTGTGCCAGGGGTTTAGCGTGGGGATCAGGGGAAGGTTCCCTCCCCCAGAGGGTGCTGGGCCCGGCCCCGAGGCTGCCAGAGCTCCGGGAGAGTTTGGCCAGAGCTCCCGAGCTGGGATTGTTGGCSTGTCTGCGCTGCCCTGGGGGATCCTGGTGGTCCCTTCCCCTCAGTAAAGGGGAAACTTTGCCTTTGTGAAAGATGAAGCAGAAGCTGCCGTGGAGGGAAGGAAATCCTCGGAGGCTGCATCAGCTGAGGACAAAACCAACCAGGAGGATCCAAGCCAGGAGTGTGAGGCTGCTCCAGACTCCCCTTCCAAGCAGCTGCCAGACCAGATCTCCTTCTTCAGCGGGAACCCCTCGGTGGAAATCGTCCATGGAATTATGCACCTGTACAAAACCAAGTAAGGATTCCTCATTCGTGGCAGCTCAGGTGGGAAGGGCAGGGGGAGGTGGCCACCCTGGGGCTGTGGCTCCTGACTGGGGACAAACAGGAAGGGTGACTGGCTCCTGGGAATGCAGAGAGTGCCTGGTGCCAGGGGTGGAGCCTGGGGGTGTTGAGGGCTTGTGGGAGTGTAGGACAAACACAGATTCAAAAAAAAAAGACATTTAAAAGCAGCTTTCCAAGGGATCCCACAGTTAAACAGTGATCTCTGGGGCCTTGGTGGCAGGCCTGGGAGCTGTGTGAGGCAGGGGAARTGTTCATTTATGGAGGTCTCATCCTGTGTTCCAGGGGCTCCAATTCCACACCAYTCCCCTGTAATTGTGTGAGAAGTCCCACTTCAGGCCTTCCTGAAAGAAAGGAGAGCAGGAGCCACCAAATGGGCCCTGGCAATAGTAGCAAACATTGCTCAGTTCTAGGAATAGTGCTGAACACCTGGGGCTTGCCAAATTCAGCTGTTTTTATAGACAAACAGGTGTCAAACAATCCCAGTGTTCCTGGAGCTGCCAGGTTCATCCTTGGCTGAGGGATGCCTGTTTGTGGTCACTCCTGGTGACAAAAGGGGGTTAAAGTCTGGCAGCAGAGCTGTGTGTCCCAGCAGTGTCCCCAGCTGTGTCCCTGCTGTGTCCCCAGCAAGATGACGTCCCTGAAGGAGGATGTGAGGCGCAGTGCCATGCTCTGCATCCTCACTGTGCCCGCCACCATGACCAGCCACGACCTCATGAAGTTTGTGGCCTCCTTCTACGAGGTGATTGAGCACATGAAGATCATCAGGGACTCCACCCCAAACCAGTACATGGTGCTCATCAAGTTCAGCTCCCAGGTAAGGTGCTGCCAGCAGGGRTGTCACACCAGGTCACTGATCTGGGGGCTTGGGTGGCTCCACTGGGCAGCCCTGAGCCAGGGTTGTGCTTACCCATGGAGGAACAGCCCTGTTCTCCTTCCCAGAGAATCCCTGGGGCTGCTGAGCTTAGTTCCACTCCTGGAAGCAGTGGATGCCATGTTCTGGCTGTCCTGTTCTTTTGGCAGGATATTTTTCAAAAATCAATCCATTTGCAGAGTTCTCTGCCAACTCTCAGCTTGTTCAGAGTCTTGTGCTGTGCTGAACAGAAAAGACCCAGCCAGGGGAGCTCCCTTTGTTTTAAGAAAGACTTTTCCTGCTTTTCTGAGGAGCYGGGTGGTTCCYACTGCCAGTGTGGAAAGGACAGAGRGTGTGAGAGCCTGGGGTGCATTGGTGCCCAGATAACACAGCTTGCTCCTTCAGGTCCCTTGGACTGGGCACCTTTAAATTCCCCCCCTAATTCTKGTGTGGACCCTTCACTTGGACATTCTCTCCTCCCAGCTGCACATGATTTATTTTGGGGTTCAGGGAGAGGTTTCCCCCAGCTGTGGATTCTGCCTGAGACATTTCCCCAAGGCCTTTGTGCAGATGGAGGATTTGTGTGAGTTTTGTGCTAATTGCAGTAGTTACAAAGATGGTTTTATATCTCTTGTTGCATTAAGTTACTCAGGCAGATATTTGTGCTGAACAACCTTGCAGCAAATCCCTAAACTTTCGCTCAGTTTGCTCTGAAATTCCAGTTTCAGGCAATTCCCTGAAGCTCTGTTGACCCCTAATGGCTGTGCCTGCAGGCAGCAAAACAAATCTCCAGGTTCTTTATGCTCYTGCCTGGAACCAGGAGAGTGAGAATGTGGTGTTCAGCTTATTGGTGGTTGTGGAGAAAGGGTTTGGGGAGCTCCTGATGGAAAAGAGATGGATTTGGCAGGGTTTGGGTCAGTTCTGCCTCTTTGGCCCTGGAAGGTGCCTGGGCTGTGAGTGGTGGATGGATTCTCTCCCACAGTGAAGCTGCTGYTCCTGTCCCTCACAGCAGCCTCTTACATTTTGGCAGAGACCAAATTTGCTTTGCAAATGCACTGAAATTGCCAGCAAAGGGTGAAGCAGGTGCTGCAGGGGAATCCCCAGTTCCTGCTGAATGCTCCAGATGTCACCATGGTGCCACTGCCCTGAGCTTCACTCGTGTCCTCCAGAGCTGATGCCAAGCCCAGCCCCAAACTGCAGTGCCTGGAGCTGGCTGAACCCCCCTCTGGTGTTCCAGGGGAGAAGGGAGGCTATGGGAGGCTTGTCCCCCTCTCCCTGGGGTGGGTTTTTCTCTCTGTGACCTGTTTCCCCTGCTCTGTGCCCAGGCTGATGCTGACAGTTTCTACATGGCCTGCAATGGCCGGCAGTTCAACTCCATYGAGGAGGACGTTTGCCAGCTCGTCTATGTGGAGAGGGCTGAAGTCTTCAAGTCAGAAGATGTAAGTTTGGCTTGGTTTSGTTTTTTTCCCTGCACTTCAGAAGGTTTTAACAGGTTTTTTTTAAGAACAGGCAGCAAAAATGCCTTAATACATCATCCCCACCTCCATTTCCCATTCCAGTGGTYCTTGGAAGAGTTTGTGTGGTGGCTCCATGGATTTTGTGCCTCAGCTGTGACCTAAACCTGCCTTGGGTTGTAATTTAGGGAATCTACAGAGCACAGTGGGGCTGGTTGCAGGTGCAGCCCCTTCACTGTGGCCYTTTGAATGTTGGGGATCACTTTTCTTACCTTTGCAATAAATTCCCAAGCACTGTGTGGCCTCACAGCGTTCCTGTTTTGACCCCTGGTGCCAGCAGTGATGGGAAGCTGGAGTTGATGGCTGGTGCTGGGAAGGTGCTGAGCAGTTTCTGTGTGCTTGCTGCTTGCAGGGGGCCAGCCTGCCCGTGATGGACCTGACAGAGCTGCCCAAGTGCACCGTGTGCCTGGAGAGGATGGATGAGTCTGTGAACGGGATCCTGACCACTCTGTGCAACCACAGCTTCCACAGCCAGTGCCTGCAGCGCTGGGAGGACACCACGTGAGAGCCTGGCCTTCATTTCCACCTCTGAGGCCCTGCTTGCAGTGCTGGGGGTTGTGCTGACAAAGCTCTGCTGGGCAGGAATTACTGCAAGTCCTCGTGCTCAGTTTTTCCCATTAAGGGGCTCCCAGAGAAAAATCTCCCTGCCAAAAGTAATTGAAMAATGATTCCCAGGGGGGATTGTAGAGGAGTGCTGATTGTCTYAAAATACTCCAGGAGAGAAGTGCTGGGCTAAAGAGGCCTGGCTGCACACACAGCCCTGCTTCACTCAGCCTTGGCAGCTCAGCCTGGCCCTGCCCTGGCATTGCAGATGGAGCTGCTCCTCTGGGGAGCCCTGCAGCCTCCTCTCCTACCTGGATGCTGGGAGGGGAGGAAGAGCAGGTGTGCAGGGGATGGGAAGAAGGGATGATGATAAGATGGCTCAGTAGATCAGGCAGGGGAGGCTCCTGTTGTTCCAGGTGAGTGGAGGGAAGTTGTGTCCCTGGCACAGGGCAGGCTGGGGGTTGGATCTGTGTCTGTCCTTAAAGGAGCTGTCCTTGCTGCCACTGAGCCTTTCCTCTTGGTGCTCYCAGCTTCCCAAATCCCTGTGGAGTGGGATTTTGGTGTGCCTGGAGCCCCCAAGTGCTGCTGTCAGCTGGTGTGTTTGCCATTCCTCTGGTTTGCTGCACCTCAGGCAGGCACAGGAGGCTGCAGATCCTCCCTGTGCCTGCTCCATCCCTGCTATSCCAATCCCTGGATTCTCTGATGGAATGTGAGGGAGATTGTAGCTCTCTGTGATCTGTCACTCCTAAGGCAGAGTAGCAACTCAGTGAGATTGATCAGATTTGGAGCTGGGCAGGCTGAAGGGCTGCTTTGCTCCATAAATCCAAGCCWGTGGAAATTTGGGGCAGTGGAGCATAGCCAGTGCAGGAGCAAGATCCCAAACAGCCCTTAAATATGGAATGTACAATTTAAGCAGAGCTTTTGYTCCCAGTCTAAAGAAATGACAAAGGAAAAGCTCTGTTCTCCTTGCTCAGGCCCCACAGAGGCTGCAGGTGCCTGAATTTGAGTAGGAGCTGACTGCAGCCCAGTTGTCTCTTCCCTGGAAGATTTCTGGGGCTTACCCAGCAGCTGATGAAAAATACACCAACAGTCCTGGCAGCCTCAGTTACCCCATTCCTGAGCTGAGCTGTGCTGCTCCAGGGCTGGACACAGCTTCCTTCTGCTCTGGGTGTTSTGTCTTTGTGGCAGCACCAAGGGAGTTCCAGAAGAAATGAAAGATCTGGATCTTYCTGCTGCTGATGCTTTTAGGGTACAGTTATGGGATGTTTTTCCYAGGAAAGCTGAGATTGAATCCTTGGGTGGGATTGAAGCATCTCCTCAGGGTTGTTTTGAGGACTGAGGGGTGTTTGCAGTGTCACTTGGCTGCCCCCAGCAGTGTGTAGTTCCAGTGCCCTTCCTCAGTGTGTAGCTTCTGTGTAAACCCCTTGGACTGCACCAAAACCAAACCCAGCTGAAATGGCTTTGGGAGAACAGTTCTTTGTTCTGTCACCAGCTGAAAACCAGTAACTTTGTGTGGAATGAATTCAGGTGGGGTGAATGTGAACTCATGGGTGATACAGGGAACCTCTGCTGCACAAGGCATTTCCCAGCAGCTCTCTGGCTCTCCTTTCAATGACTGGAATGTGAAGATGTTGCTTCCTGTGTCTCATGACATTCTTGTTGCCCTCCAGGTGCCCTGTGTGCAGGTACTGCCAGACTCCAGAGCCCGTGGAAGAGAACAAGTGTTTTGAGTGTGGAGTTCAAGAAGTAAGTAGGTGGGTGGAAGGTGAGATCTGGCCTAGATCTGGCTGCACAGCTGCTTGGGTTGCTTTGGGGCTTATTCTCAGGCTGATTTTGGGCTGGTTTGACCAGCCAGTGGGGTATCAGCTTTCCTTTTGAGTTGCATCAGTGCTGGGAAGGGATGTCACCTCACAGGTTTCCTGTGCTGACRAATCTCTGTGGTTCTTAGATCAGTGTGACAGCAGGGAGCTAAACCAGCCTGATGCTGGTGGCCCTTCCAGTGTGTGCCCTCCAGAGCTGGCTGAGACCCCTCATTCCTTAGCCAAGGCCACTCTCCCATCTGGGTGGGATTTATCCAGCCCCTGCAGGGGTGTAGCTGCCTTTGATGGGCCGGGCTCCCTTCCAGCTGCKGGGGTGAGCAGGAAAGCAACCACTGACAGGAGTGTGGGGTGGGTCAGGCTGTCTGGGGGTGCTGCTGCTGCCCCCCAGAGCTGCTCCCTGTGCGTTGCAGAACCTGTGGATCTGTCTGATCTGCGGGCACATCGGCTGCGGGCGCTACGTGAGCCGCCACGCCTACAAGCACTTTGAGGAGACGCAGCACACGTACGCCATGCAGCTCACCAACCACCGCGTCTGGGACTACGCCGGAGGTGAGCCCCCAGCCCGGGCACCCCCAGGGACTGGGCAGGGGCACAGTGTGCTGGCAATGGAGCACGTTGTGTCTGGGTTAGTCCCTGACTTTGGGGAGCAGCCATCTCTGCTCTAGCAGCAGCTTCTTGGGAAGGTGACTCTCACAAAGTCCAGCGTCCCTGGAATGTTTGTTACTCCTTTTCCATCATAGCCCATTAAAGTCTCCCCTGCCCCAGAGCAGGCTTTGCCCCCGAGCAAGGCAGTCCTACCTGGATAGCTCAGTCCCTCTTGGAGACAGAGTGCCCAAATACCCAGGCYGCTYGTAGCCGTGGCTACCTTAAGCAAGTTAAGTGGATTTCAGCTCTTTAGTGATTATCAGCTCTCTTATGATTTCAGCTCTTTGCTTGCTAAGGCACTGTTGGGCTAGGGGGAGAAGCAGACGAGAGAGAGGAGAAGGAGAGGTCCTGGTGGTTCCACAGYGATGGGTTTGAGGGGTCTGTGAAGGGTTCCAGCCACGGCTCTTCTTCTGCCAAATGGGCTAAAACAGCTCCTTTTGATAGGGTACAGAGGGATCCAAACTTGTCCAATAGTTAGGGTTAGGGGAAAGTGACCTTTGGGGTTACAGAGGTAAGCTGGGGTCTGAGAGGCAGGAGACAGGAGCTTATTTTGCTGTCTCATCATGACTCAGCAATTCCTACTGTTAAGTCTCAGCCCCCCACGGGGTCTTAGACAATTCTATGGGGTCTGCTACACCCCATAAGRTATTTTTTCCAAATAGCCCATAAGGTGGCTGGAAGGAATCTGCTAAAGAACAAGTGCATGTGGTATTGGCTTTGTGCCTCACTGAGGGGCAGGGTCTGGGTGGTTTCACTGTGCTCCATGATTGGGGTTGCTCAGATCTGAGGGCCCATGGTTGGATTTTCTCTCCCCAGACAATTATGTCCATCGGCTGGTGGCGAGCAAAACTGATGGCAAGCTAGTTCAGTACGAGTGTGAGGGGGATATGTGCCAGGAGGAGAAAATTGATGCCTTACAATTAGAGGTAAATATTTTCACTTGTTGGACTCTGCGTTTTGGAAATGTTTCCAACCCTGCCACAACCATGGTTCAATCCCATCAGCTGAGGCAGCAGATCTGCTCCCAGCCTGGAATTGTCTCCAGGCAGGAGCAGGATGGGTTTACTGCTTTTTTTTTTTTTTTTTTTTTTAAGCCTCTCCCTGGCTCTGCAGAGCCGATGCAGCGCAGAGCTGGCTGCAGTGTCGTCCTGTGGTCACTGGTGATTGAAGCAGAGCTGCCTGTGCTGCTGCACACAGGGGGCACTGGAGGGAGAAGTGGGTCTGAGTCACTCCCCAGACCCTTCCTAGTGGATCTGTGGCTYGGGTTCAGAGCCAGGATCTGTGTGGCACTGTCAGTTTGGGTGGTTTAGCTCCCAAACTGAAGGAGGATGCAGGAATCCACAGCTGTGCGCTCACCTTGGCGAGCACAGAGAGCTGAGAGTCTGATGCCAGCCCTGTTCTCTTCCCCTCCCTTGAACAGATAATGATTTCTTTATTTTTTGTACCTGTTGCCCAGCTTCTCCTAACTAAAGGAGAGGAGCTTGAAATGCCTGCCTCACTGAGCAGCCACTGCAGCACGATTTCAGCCGCATTAGACACGAGGAACAGCCCACAGAGACCAGACTGGAGCAGCTCGTTGCTCACATAAATATTTGGTTGCTTTTCAGTGAATTTTCTGAATAACACTTAGATGCTAAACGAGCTAATTTTAACCCTTTTTTTCCTGTGAGGTGATTGCTTAAAGCATGCAAGATCTCCGTCTAATGAGATTGAAATATTTCAAGAGAGAATGAATTTGGCAGTGTTTTGGCACTCGGAAATTACTGAGAGTGATCAAGGCTCTGTGCATGTTTAATTCTCCAGTGAATGCCTAATTTGATGCTTATTAGCCTGATGAAAAGGAGTAATCACCTTTTTCAACCTTCTCATGACTCATTTGCAGAACCWAAAGGGAAAAGATGGGATATGGGGCATAGATCCTTGTTCAGATACCAAAATGACATTGGAATGGGCCATACATGTTGGAGAAGAGTAATTGGGAAGTAGTAATTGGGAGTAATTGGTTACAGAGAGCTGAGGGTGCTTTCCCAGAAATCTCCTTATAGGAAACTGGATATGTGCATTGATCCTACTGCACTGGAGTTTGGGTTGTGGATGGGAACTCTTCCCCTCAGCCTTTGGAATCTCAGACTCTCAGGACAGGAATGGGTGGTGCTTCATTTTCCTGTTGACATTTATTGCTATTCCCATGAAAAATCTGTCTCTTTAAACAATTCTTGATTGATACTTTCACTTGATCCTTGTTGTGCTGTAAAGGCTTTCTTTAATTTCAAAAAAATCCAAAATTACTTGATTGGGAAACTAAACTGGTGAAAGCCATGGATCTGCAGCTGGGCTGGGTGTCCAGAACCTCCTGATTTCATCTGTTAAATTGATGAAATGGATTGTGGATTGGAACCCTTAGGGCTCCTTGAGCAGCAGGGCCACCCTGAGTGCTCTGTGTCTCTGTGTTTGTAGTATTCCTACTTGCTGACGAGCCAGCTGGAATCCCAGCGGATCTAYTGGGAAAACAAGATTGTCCGGATTGAGAAGGACACGGCTGAGGAGGTGAGCTGGGCTCTGGGAAGGGTCCTGGCCCTGTTCAGTGGGACAAGAAGGAGCTGCTGGATCTCTGGCTGAGCCTGGCGCAGCCGGCTCCGCTCCCAGCTGGGAAAATTGGCTCCAAGATGGATCTGTCCCTTATCTGGCTGCTCCCAGGGAGCAATTTGCTGCTCAGTGGTGCAGAAGCAGGTAGATTGCCACAAAGATTGCAGCTTGATTTAAATGTGCTGCTGGGGAAATGCAGCAGTGGTGGAAGGCAGCGTGGTGCTGCAGGATCCCGGAGCCATCCGTCTCTCCGACACGGATCTCCAGGGATTGGTGGTGGAGCAGAGACAATATGACTTTAATTTGCTCGGCTGCAGAAGGTGGAACTGTCTCTCTGCTCCAAATGCATATTGATTTGCCCTTTCTTTTTGATCCCTTCTCTCTCCTCATCACCCTTTGGGAAAAGTTCAGAGTCTCCTCCTATAAAGCATCCTGCAGGCAGGACTGCTTCAAAATGTCACCAGGAAAAATCCAGGGAGGATATTCTACTGCTTGTTCACTCTACATACATCCTTTCAACCAGGTTTAAAGTGAGTCAGGATTTAGAATTAAGTCCTTAACTTTCTTCAGGACTTCTAATTAACCATTTAAGTGTCTGCAATTAAGTAAAAATAGAAATTKTGACTGTTGAAATGGTTGTCCTAAAGAACAGTTTCAGGAATCTTATGGAGAGCTTTGTAAAAGGAAAATATGTATCAAAAATGATCCTGGAGGTGGCCAGGAGACACAATCCTCAAAGCAGCTTCAGAATGAAACCACTCTGATCCCTGCTCCAAACGTGGTTTCACGTTTGAAGATCCCAATAATTTTATCCATGGCACTTGCTCCATGTAAGTGTGGTCTGGATCGGTGCCACCATGCAGTGTATTCCATTATCAGTGCTCAGGCTACTTCCCCAGATTAACCATCAGCAGCACCAACRTTCCCTGATTAGGACTGGAAGGTTTCAAACCTGCTCTGCACCCGTGTGTGCTGACACTGACATTAGTGCAGACTGTTCCTCCAGGAGGGCATTTCCCATTAAATTCCTGCCCCACTGCCTCTGCGCGTGCTGGAGGCACCAACAGAAGGCAGACAAGAATTCCTGACTCTAAATTTCCTGTAAATCTCATGCTGGAGGTTTGACACCTGGAGAGAGAGAGCTTGGCTTTCCCCAGGAGCAGCAGAGGGAAGAGGAAGGCTGTGGCCAGGAGATGTTTGTGTTTGTGTTTGGGAGATATTGGTGTCAGTGGGTCAGTGCTGAGTCAGCCCCTGTTCATCTTCACTCTCATCCTCTGAGGTTTAGTTCAAAATGAGCAAWAACCCAGCCTTGAGGTGGAAATCTGAGTTTGCTGATGGATCCAGAACCACGAGAGAGTGGCCAAAGGAGTGCTGGATGCAGGCAGGAAGAAGTTAAGGAGCTGCTGCAGCTTTTGGCAGTGCCTGGCACGGATCTGCAGCCGGAGTTGCTGTTCTGTGGGAGCAGCTTCCACGGCAACGTGGCTCCTTGGGAGTCTGGGATCCAAGGGTAACACGGGGGGTCCTCACCAGAACAAAGCCTTGGCTCCAGGCTTTCCTTACCTGGGGAGAGGAATTGGCCAAAGCCTGGAAACAGCTCTGGAAAACCAAGTGTCCTGACGAAAGGGCAGCGGACTTTGAGCTGTTGGAAATGCCCCTGTGTTTGTTTTTACAGATTAACAACATGAAGACCAAATTTAAAGAGACCATTGAGAAGTGTGACAGTCTGGAACAGCGGCTCAATGACTTGCTCAAAGAAAAGCAGTCAGTGGAGAGGAAGTGGGTACCACTGCCAGGTTTAGTTCCATGCAGCCATTAAAACACCGTGCACGGACATCCAAGAAGAAAAAAAACTCCTGCTATTCCTGGGGTTTGAGCTGTTTAAGCTGCAATACTGAGAACATGGCTTGCTTTATAAAAAGCTCTGATTTCTGTAGGTGTTCACAAATGGGAAGTGTCTGAGTGAGCCCAGCTTGGGGCCATGAGCTCCCTTTCCAYGCTCTGCATGTTCAGCATTCAGGGGTCCTTCCTCCCCCTGCTCTGAGGGAGATGCCAGCCTGTTCTGCCCCTGGTGGGTGCATCCAGAGGGATGAAAGGCAGCTCAGGGGGCATCACCCAGCACAGAGGAAAACACAGATCTTGGGAAGTGCCTGGAGGAAAGATGTCAAGCCTGGAAGTTGTGGATCCATGCAATGCTTGGGTGGGACTGTGTTCCTGTTCCTCCCAGCCCAGGGCCTGCCCAGCAGGAGCACAGACAGTGAGCTCCATGCTGCTCACCTTCCTGAGTGGGAAACGGGCAGAGGAGGGTGCCAGCAAACTGCCAGGGCAAAAGCAGAGGTGCTGGGAGCAGGAAGCCCTGTCTGTGAATCACAGGGCTGTAACCCCTGTGGGAGCATCTTCCTTCCCAGTGAWGTGGTGTTTTGAGGGTCTGGGAGTGTGGCAGGAGGCCCCTGACTGCCCTCAGCTCCCTCAGGGTCCCTTGTAATCCCTGTGCCCTTTTTGGCACCCATTCCAAAAGCTGCAGGTGTGTGTCCAAGGTCAGTTCCATCTCCCAGGCACACCCTGCCTGTTGCCTGGGCTGTTGGCTTTTGGCATGAGATGGAATTGCCTGACCTGGGGGGAATTTCAGAATCTGGTATTGCCCCCCTTGCCCATCTTCGCTGGAAAACCAAATTCCAGGTGGAGTTGGTGGGCTGGGGGTCAGTTATCCAGTGAAAAGGCTGAGGTGCTGTTTGGTCTGGGTGGGCAGTGCTCTCTCCTGACTCCTGCTTCTCTCTGCAAGGTGTTCCCAGCTGAACAACAAAGTGGCAAAGCTCTCCAACGAGCTGAAGGAGGAGCAGGAACTGAACAAGTGCTTGCGAGCAAACCAGGCCTTGCTGCAGAACAAACTGAAGGAGGAGGAGAGGGTGCTGAAGGAAACCTGTGAGCAGAAGGACCTGCAGATCTCTGAGATCCAGGAGCAGCTGAGGGATGTCATGTTCTACCTGGAGACACAACAGAAAATCAACCACCTTCCAGCTGAGACCCGCCAGGAGATCCAGGAAGGACAGATCAACATTGCAGTGGCATCTTCTGCCAGCTCCTCCACAGCAGGCACAGGCAAACCTTCCTCCAGGAGAGGCCGTGGCAAGAGAGGGAAATGAGCACAGGAATTGTCTGCTCCCACCCTGGAACTGGCCGTGCCAGCAGCAGGCCAGGCTCACCTCGGGACTCGGGCTGGCAACACCCAGCTCACTAAAGCTCAGCTAGAAATTGTCTCCAGAGCTGCTCATAAAACTGGCTGCAAGTCAGTGGAGGTGTCTGTGGTATTTAAAAGCATTTCACTGCACTATTTAGCTGTTTTTAGGCAGATCTTGGTGACCATTTTGCCTTCCCTCCTTTTCAGAGCCCCTCSTGTCATGCATTTGACTTTCTTGGAGAGTGTTTTGGGGTGTGGGGTGTGTCCATATCCAACATCCCATTCCCTGTGGGGATGCTGTAGAGTAGGCTCAGCCTGGTGTGCAAGGCTTCTCCAGTTCTTCTCCTGGATTAAAAGCATTCTCAATTAAGAAGTTATTTTATAAAACAGTGTAAATTAGGTTATATACATCTCCTTTTTGTATGTGCAGTCCTKACACTGCAGAACTGCCTGTGCAGGAGTAGAGCTGTAGTTTGGAAAGAAAAAGGAGTGAGGTGTGGAAAATAAATCATCTTAGTGGTGTAAGAAACCAGGCAAGTCCTGAAGGCCAATGGTCTGGGAATGGAAAGGCTTTAAGGGACTTTCCTCTGATCTCTCTTAATTTTAAAGGTGGCCTTTGAGAGGCCAGTGCTTGCTGTGCTGCCTGTGGGGCAGAAAGGGTGGAAGGTTTGTGTTCTGGATGCTGTTTAATGTGGTTATTTTATAGATATTTCTGCAAATTAGGTGGAGTCATCTGTGAGTTGGGGAACACATTCCCAGTGCTCCTGGAGCAGGGGGTGTGTGTGCCCCTGCCTGAGCTGCTCTGGCAGTGTTGGTGTGAGCTCAGAGCTGTTCTCCTCAGAGCCAGGTGAGGAGAGGGACAAGCACAGCCTTTTCCAGACTGTTCCCACATTCCTGGAGCTGCAGCTCTTGGTTCAGTTCCTGTGCTCACCAAAAYGTGGCACCATCCACAACCTCAGCTGGCAGAGCTTCTGTGTGACTTGCCCCAAAGGGACACAGGTCCTGGAAAGGAATTTTGGGCACAAATCTGCTTTGGTTTGGGTTTTCTGTTGGTTTTCACTTAGAATCTAAGACTCAGTGCTCTGGGGTGRGAGGTTTTTCCCTGGAGAAGCRACTGTCCTGGTTGCTGTTGTGCTCRGAATCAGAGCATTTAAAGGCTGATCTTTTGTTAAAAATGGCAGGGGMGTCCCCAGTTGTCTTTCCAGGCCACAGGATGATCCTTGTCCTTGATGGAACAATCATGACCTTAGTTTGGAACACTGAAACAGCTCTGGCTGAGCAGGTCCAGCCTGGGACACAGGCATGAAACAGCCAGTCCTTTATTGCTGGAAGTTGTTCTTTTTTTGGCCCATTGAAAGGGACAAGTCCCAGTCCCTGGAATGACCCTGGGAAGGTGGGTGGGTCTCATCCACTTCCTGCCTGCATGGACAGAGAGTTGAACTTCCTCACTGGAATTACAGGGCTGGTAGTGCACTTTGGGCATCCCCTGCTTGGGTTTGGAGATCTGCCCCCACCACCTGGAACTTGGACCTTTTCTGACTTTGGAGCAGGAATGTACACTCACTTTTCCAGTGTGTGGATTGTACTACCAGGCCTCTGCCTTCTGTAAATGACTCTAAGGACCTCGAGATGTACAGCACGGCTTGCTCTCCTAGAGAAACTATTTTATTTAAGATATATTTTTACACCATTAAGATCCTCTGACCTTTTGCTGAAGGCTTGCTTTGTGTAGAACACTAAAGATGCTGTACTGTATCTTGGAATTCATTTTCAAAAAATGTGATGGAAAATTAAACCAGCGTGCAGTTCTTTCTGTGTGTTTGTTCCACTGAGGGGAGGGAGGAGGTTATTTTGGAAGTCTGATTGTTTTTAACTCAAAGGCAAAGCTGTCCAAATGAGCTCTTGGCCTTCTTTGGCCTGGGGAAGTTGGGCCCAGCTGAGCTGATAGGAGCAGATAAGGCTGGGCAGTTATCTCTGGGCAGCTTGTGCAGAAAAAGCAAGAAATGTAGAAGGCTTTGTGTTAAACCAAATAACTCTCAGTCCTTGAGTCACCTCCAGCTTCTCCTTAAATCATCTCAGGTGAGCAGAGACCCTGCAGTGTCTGCCTGGGTGTTTATTCACTGCTGCAGATCATTGGGAATCTCCTTCCCTTGGGAGATTTCCCACAAGGAACTGCAGCTTGTGGTGAAGGGAAGGGTCCCAGCTCAGGCTGGTATGTGACTTTTCCTTACCCCTCATCTGGACCCACAAGTGGCTTTGGAAAAGCTTTGGCAGTGGGACCTCAGCCTGTGGTGAAGTTTTGCCATCAGCAAGTGGAGCAGCAGGTCAGCCCTGGCTGTGACTCMCTGTCCCCACAGCAGGAGGCTGCACAGCTGAGATTGGCCGAGCKCCTGCTGCRGTTACAACCCTTGAAACAGACATTTTCACTTGGAAATCCTGGRAGGAACACACCTTTCCCCAGCTGAACACAGGGGTTTGCTGGGTGGACTCCCAGGGAGCTGCAGGACACAGCCACGTGGGCTCCGTGGAATAACAGAGAYGTTCCTGCAGGAAATGAGGCACCTGCTCTCCCCAAAGCACTGCTGGTGGCCAGCACGTGCTGGAACTTCCCTGGCTGCTGCTGTTCCCTCTGGAAAAGGTCCCTGCTTCACCTCCTGGCAGGGAGGGAGAGGGACACCAAAGTGATTCTGTGAGCAGGGGCAGGACGGTGACCTGGAGCCTCTACTGTCACTGCCATGGGGACAGCACCCAGCTGCCAGCAGAGGAGGTGGCAGGGCTGCAGCAGAGGCTGTGCCATTGCAGGGCCAGGGAGGAGCCCAGCTGGAGCAGGGTCCCAGCCAGCAGAGCTTGGCAGAGGCTGAGGATGCTGAGATGATTCACTCCAGCAGCTGCTCCCAGTGAGCGCAGGGAGAGGCGGCTCCAGGGGCGGAGGGGGAAGCAGAGGGGGACTGAGGGCTCTGCTCCCCTGCTTGGGGGGAAGTTTTGGGGAGCTGGGGGGGAGCTGGGGCCCAGGGCTGGACTGTCACTGCTCTGTGACAGGAATGTTCCACCTGAGCCACGGCAAAGCTGGGTTGGCAGTTTGGGGTGACACACCTGACGTTGCTGTTTCTGGTTCTAGGGTYTCATTCATTTTTTGTCCCTTGGGAAGAACCTGTCCCTTAATACCAATTAATGTCCTCCATGTCACCATTCTGCAGAGGAGCCAAAGTCCTGGGTGAAGTGACATCTCTGGCTTGTGCCCAAGGAAAACCTTGCACGGTGCTGTGAGCAGAGTGGACAGAGTGCTCACAAAGRTCCACAGGTGTCCATCTGTCTGAGCTGAAGCCCCCTATGGCCATGCCCTCTGCTCTCCCACACCCTTTACCTTTCCTCAATTCCCTAAGGCCCACTGGAAAATTCCTGCCTTGATCTCCACAACTAACTTGTCTGTTTTCCCTCGAGCTCTGAGAAATTCACATCCATTTCCCCAAAATCTCCTCTCCCTCATTTTTTTTTTTTTTACATAAATGGGAATTTTGGTCTAATAACTGTTTCAAAGGTAAACTCATCCAGCTGCTCCAAAGGAGATCCCACACCAGGACAGCCAGCAGTGTTTGGGGTGTGTTTTGCAGCACAGGAGGGATATTTGTGTATTCCTCCCCCAGCCTGAATTCCTGCACATAYTTCCCAAGGCAAGAATTGTGCTTGGGTTCACCCCAAAATCCAAGGAGCAACAGTAAAACAGGGACAGGTTTGCTGGGAGCAGGAAGCAATCAGAGATATTTGCTTTCATTCCAGCAAAAACCCCACACCTACAGCTTCCTGCCCCTGCACCACCCCTGAGCAAACATTATTTATAGCARCAAGAGCAGTTATAGCTTTGCCCCTTCTTGACCTGGAAGTAATTGGTTAATTGAGTTAGACAACAAACCTCAACACACTCGCTTGGTTTCCTTCCACCTTCTCCCAGGGAGCTGGAGAGTCAAACTCCTTCCATCCCAAGCTGGTTAAAAACATCAAACACCTCCGGGAGAACAATGTTTACTTCCCCACCAGGAAATTGGGCCCTGTTGAAACTTCTTCAGGGCCAACAGCTCCTCCAAAGCTGCTGCACCTGGGGGGTTGCTGCTGAGCTGGAGCTGGAGCTGGAGCTGGAGCTGGAGCTGGAGCTGGAGCTGGAGCTGGAGCTGGAGCTGGAGCTGGAGCTGGGGTAGGTGGGGGCTCTTTGGGGAGGGTTTCCTGAGCTGTGCTGAGGCTGGGAAGCTGAGGAAAGCTTTGCTGCTGCTGCTGGGAGCTGAGCTCTGAGCTCACCAGGAAACTGAGATTTTGGTCT
Source organism: Cardinalis cardinalis (assembly GCA_014549065.1). Classification (NCBI taxonomy): domain Eukaryota; kingdom Metazoa; phylum Chordata; class Aves; order Passeriformes; family Cardinalidae; genus Cardinalis; species Cardinalis cardinalis. Next base: position 476,923 of record JACDOX010000081.1, read on the forward strand.
TTGCAGATTCAGTAGTTTGCTGATTTGGTGGTTGGAGAGGTTCTCTGGGTTTGTGGGCCTGAGGGCAGTGGGTGAGGATGAGCTGTGTTAAGCACATGATTTATTGCCAGCCTGAGATCCTGGTTGTGCTGATTTTTCCTGGAGACAGAATGCAATGAGCTGGTTTCTTTGCTTGTTTTCTGTGTCCCTATGTGGTGGCAATGGCCTTGGAGGACAGTGTCAGTGTGGGGCATACCTTGGTCTCCTGCATGCAAAGGTGATGTTTTTGACAATAGTTTACAGGCCTCTGCCCCCCAGTCTCCTCTTCCCTCTTTTATGTGTTATTTGTGATATTTAGCAGTCTCCACTGATGTGGGACATTCTTTGGGGAAGAAAAACCTCTTGCCATGTACAGCAGAGGGTTTAAGCAGGTGAAGGAAACCCTCTGGGTTTCCTCTTGGGAAAAAGGCTCCTCTTTGGGGTGCTGGGAGACCCCCACTTACAGGTGTGACTGAGGTTCCAAAGCAGCTTCATGATCTGTGTGTCAGAGCTCTGTAAAACTAAACAAACCCACAATAAATCCTTTCAGCATCTACACCAGGATTGGATCTCCCAGAARCAATTCCTCTGCACTACTGGGAATCTTAGGCCAGCAGAATTAACTTAGGCTGGAGAAACTCCTGGTGCTGTTGGCTGGAATCCCTGGTCTGTGTGGAGTTCAGCTGTGAGAGCTGGAGGAGCTGAGTGGGAGATGTGGCCAAGCAAGATGGGTGAGCTGGAGTCATCCACAGTTATCCACAGGACACGGGGATGCTGCTGCAGCTGGAGGGGAAGCTGGATGGTCTTGTCCAAGCACAGCTGTGCCAAGAGTTTCCCTCTGCAAGTGCAGGGCTTGCACAAGGAGCAAAGAGGACTTYTCCCAAGCAATTCTCCTTGGCAGCTTTCAAACATGCTCTGGTTTCTGGTGAAGAACAAATCCCAGCTGGATTCTGCTTGTTCAGTGAAGGAGCAGCAAGAGCCAGGTGCTGCCCTGGGATSTGGGAGCTCCTGGCCTCCAACCCTTCCTGAAAAACCCTCTCAGTTTCATCACAAGGAGCCAAACACCTTCTCCTCCTCTCAAAAAATCAATGTGGAGGAACGATCAATGGTGTAAAAGCCGAGGCTTACGTGGGAATGCAGGCAGCACTCTGCAATCACAGCATTTTCCTCTGCAGTGATCGAGTCAAACTGCAGAAGCAGTTAAGAGGATTAGATATTTTTGATCATATTTGCAGCTGTTCTTGCTGTAACCGAGAGGAGAAATCCAAATGTGTCGCCTTGGGAAGTGACTGAGAGGCTGGAAGGGAGTGCTCCCCTGGGACCCTGCAGCCAGAGTGTGCTCAGCCCCTGCTGCCTCCCAGAGCCACGAGGAGCTGTCATTCCTGCAGCTGGAATGGTGGCACTTGGCTCCCCCAGAGATCCAGGCTCCAGTGGAAACCTCCCTGTGAGCCTGGATGCAGGGCTCTGAGCTGCAGTGGTGGCTCCAAAATCTCTGAAGGCTGAGGTTTCCCAAGTGCCACAATTTAAATAAGGAATGCTGTGGAAGCCCTGCCAAGTTCAGAGCCAGATGTGAGAGAGGCAATCCCTCCCTGGACATCACCAAGGATTTCCAGCACTGCAGTGCTAAGTAAGGAAAACTAATTCCACTGTACAGTTAAATTTCAGTGTCTAATTTTCACACATTCAGCACTGTTGGAGTCCAAATAAAAATACCTGACTGTTGCCTTCAAACCCATCCCTGCAGAGATGCTGGGAATGTGCTGCCAGCACTGCAGTAGGAAGCTCCTCTGCTTTTCCCAAGGGACATTTCTAACAGGCCCTTGGCCCCCAGGATGGGCTGAGGGGGAGTATGGGATCCATTCATCCCTTTTCCCATTCTTCAAKAAAAATGTGGCCAAGGAAGAAGACATTGCTTCTTGAGCCATGTGTTGCTGGAAGTGCTTGGCCCTGCCCACAGAAGCTGCCTGGGTTTTCCCTTCTCCATGGATGGAGCCTTGGAKGATGCCCCTGTCCAGGACAGGGAGGTTCTTCCTGAAGCCAAAATCCCAGATCTGAGCCCCAGGTGAGACATCCCTGAGGAGGGGAAAGTCTCACATCTCACTTCCAATTTCCCTGATGATTTTAGCACAGTGAACAGGGGAAAGAGCACCAGAGGTAACAAATTCAACCCTTTCCAAACACAGTCATGTGGTTGTCATTTGCCAAAAACATAAACCACAATCATAATCCTATATTTGCCCTTTGAGCATACCTGTGCCTACTCTGTAGTAGTTTCCTTCTAATCCCCAGGGATTAATCCTGAAGTGCATTGAAACATCAGAGGTGAAGGGCTACAGAGGAAATTCCTTGCAGGCTGGTAATAATAACTGAAAGCTGCTCTGTGAAGCAAACCTGAGGCTGACTTGGTTTTTAATGGACATCTGTCTGTAGGGGGAAAAAATGCCATGGCAACTGGCTTTCTTGTTGGCACGGCAGCCTCAGCAAAGGGCTGGGGAGAGGATGGGTATGGGAGGGTCTGTGTGGCTGTGCTGGGAAACCTGGAGGTACAGCTCAGCCAGGCTGGGAGGCCAAGGTTGTTTATGCTCTGTGAGCACCAGATCTTGAGGGATTTAACAGCTAAATCTTGGCATAACGATTGCTTTGTGTGCTGCTGCTGCTGCTGCTTAGCAGGAGCCAGGCTGGGTTCCCCCCTCCTTTTCCTAAAAATGTGAAATCTAAAGGCAAAAGGGGCCTGGTTGGCGATTTCCTGGTGCTTTGCTGGGCAGGGTTGGTGTCTCCCAGTTTGCAGCTCTGTCCCAAGAATCACTGCAGAGCCATGGCTGCATCAGAGGGATCCTGGAGCTTTGCTGGCTGAGGAAGGAAATGCCCTTGTTGTGTCCAAGGCTTGTGGAAATTGAGAGCAAGGGTCATTCATGTTGATAATGGGTGCAGAAGCTCTGGCCCTTCTGTGCCTCCCTCCAGAGCTCCATGGGCATCAGCACTTCCCTTCTCTCCTGTGGGTTGCAGGAGAAGCAGCAGGAAATGCATGGCCCAGCAGGGACATCCATCACCCTGGCTGCACTCAGCTGCAGGGCTGAGAATTGGGAAGAAATGGCAATAAAATTGCAAGTGCAGATCAAAACCTGCATCTGATGGGAGCTGKTCCCTGCTCCGAGCTGAGCTGGGARTTTGGGAGCTGGAGGGGGAAGATCAGGGTTGGGGGGGAAGGCAGAGGTGGCAGGAGCTGTCCCACGTGGCTGGTTTGGAATTTGRGGTTTGGTTTTGCTGCGGTACCAATTCTGGTCTGGCCAGGGGTGTGTCCTCACTCAGAACTGAGGGCAGCTTTGCTGACGAGCTACATCGTATCTCTCCGGGAAGTGCTGCCTCGGTGTCAGCACCTGATTTGTTCTCTTAATTTCCTTCCAAGTGTTTGGAGATCCCCGTGCTCACAGCACTGCCCACAGAGCTTTACCCTCCGAGAGGAGGGGTGGCGATAATGGCACTGAACAACTGAAATCTTCAGGGAAGGGAAAACTCTGAGCTCCTCCAGCAGCCGATTTTGCTCAGAGCAAAGCCCCGTGCCTGTGCTGCTGTCCCTGTGTAGCCAGGCGTGTTTTGTCTTGCTGGATGCTGTTGAGGATCACCCTGGGGAGCTCAGGGAAGGCAGCAAAGACCAACAGCAGGTTAGATCAAGGAAATGTTACATCACAGGCACTTCCTGCTAAGTGCTGCTATTATCAGCCTCATTCATCTCCACATGCAAATCCAGCCTGCACACGTAGTCACACATCTGGAGGGAAACAGCAGTCCTGGAAAGGAGCAGCTCTAACCTGGATCCCACAGGAGAGGCAAAAGGGAACATGATTCTCCATTAGGAATTGCTTCCTTTCTTTCTTGACTGAACCCTGAATTTTTCTCCAGCTAAACCACCACATCCACTGTTGGCTGCTCTTTGTCACATCATTGACATCCAAAGTGTCAGCTATAAATGGTGGGGAAGAGCAAAAAAAAAAAAAAAGGTGAGAAGTTGATAAAACCAAGCCATAAAACAATAAATATTGAGAATGGTGGGCTATCAAGAAAAGGAGAAAATAAAGGGAATGATGTGCCCTAACAGCAGTAGAACCTCATTACACTGGGGATGTGGGGAGGTCACTGCAGACACAGGAAGAGCAGTGTCCCTGGAGAAGCTGGCTGCCACTGGAAACCACCCTGCAGCTTCTCTGGTGGTCACTGCTGAGCTATTTTAAATGATCACTTCTATATTTACTTTTAACCTGCTTTTTTATAAGGATGCTCAACAAAGAAAAAAGGGAGGGCACAACAAAAGCCAAACAGAGCTTAAGGAAACAAAGAATACATTGAAGGGGAAAACAAGTCAAACTGCAACTGCTCTTGAGTCATTCCTGAGGATGTGAACACCAGCCTATTCATACCCTGCTTTCTGAGCCTGTAATGTCACCCTAAAATGTACTTTACTGTGCTCACGTCGTGTCTWAGAGGCTGTCTCTGCCTGTGGAACTTGGTTCTGTGTTTTTTGACATTTTTGACTATCAAGGGCTCTGTCTTTGCCCCACAGCCCCTTCAAACTGCTGCAGGTGCTTTTGTGGCTCTAAACCTTCAGCCACAGAAACAGTCACTAACTGCTGTGAGCTGTGAACATTCCAGGCTGGAAAAGCMCTGGAGTGCTGTCCTCTAAAACCCCCACATTCAGTGACCTGGATGGGTTCTACTCACTCTCTTATCAGACTTCCTTGTGCTTTTTATTAACAACTTCCTTTTCAGAGTTGCTCAAGGTTCAGGACTAACCCAAAGCTGTACAAYGTAGAAACAGCACCCTAAAGAGAGTGGTTCACAGAATCATGGAATATCCTGAGTTGGAAGGGACCCATAAGGATCTTCCAGTTCAATTCTGGCCCTGCACAGACCCTTCAACATTTTTGTAGCCTCTTTTGGGCTCTATTTATTTCTTATATTTTTATATACTTCTATAAACTACTACAACAATTATTACTATTATTACTACTGTATTGTTATATATTATCTTATATTGGTTAAGTGCTTTTTCATGCTAGTGATTTTTACACAAATATATAAAAAGGATTTTTCTTAGCTGCTCTTAGGGATTTATTTATCCCATCACATACAGTGAACCAGATTCCTGCTCTTACACAAAATGCTCCCAAAATTGGTGCCAGTGTTAACCTTTGGCTCTGCAGGTGCTGATGTCTCCCACAGAAACTCTTGGGCTCCAGAAATCCTCASTGTCCTTCTCACTCAGTTCTGTGGCTGTGAAATAGTGAAGCATCTCATGAGTTCATTGAAAGGATTAAAAAATGAAATTTCTTTAAATCATCATCTCTGTTAAGAGTATTTTCAATGGGAAAATTCTTTATGCTGAGCCCATTTTGGGTAGGATCTGTCATCTAGCTCATGAAGTGTTAACCACAAGGTTACTTGGGCCTGTGAGGTAAAACAAAACAATCAGTTTAAAAGGTAAAATGCAAGGAAAATGCTAATTTAAGAAAGCTGTTCAATATTTTATCTTTTTACCATTGTGTGCTGCCACCCACAACTCTTCCAACTGCATAGGAAAGCTGTTGCTTTAGGAGCAAGGTGTATAAATAATGCCTGCCTAAGAGCACGGCTCCTTTTTATTCCATTGGAATCCTGTGGGATTTCTAGAGCATTTCTATGAATAGATTAAACTCTGAGCATTTCGAGTAACCATGGCTATAAATCAATTTAGCTCTTGGTTTTCAAGTTGCATCTGCTCTTACTAATCCTGTATGTGCATTTTTTTTTTTTAATAGGACAGACCAGGCTTTATTTTTGTGTATGGGTTTTGGTTTGGTGAAATTCCCACTCTGCACCAAGCAGGTTCCACACACAACCACTGCACCCTGGATTTCTGCAGGGAGCCTGCTGATGGTGGACAGGCAACACGGAGTGAGGGGAGAACTGGCATCTTGAGCTTAAATATTTTACCCATCRGCTCAAGGCAAAATTCAATTTCTCTACTACGAGGGGAAGCCCTGATTGCTCCGMAATCTGTAAGATGGAGGGGCACTGCACGGAAAGCAGCCATCCTCCGGCCCCATCTTGCTTTCCCCCAGGAGCAGGGATGTGTTTGGCAGCGATGGCTCGGGCTCTCCGCGGATCGGGGCCTGGCGTCCTCCACCGGCCTTTGCAGCCGGCCGAGGCTCGGCCATTTTTCCTCCATTTCGTTGTCTCTCGACGCTTGGTTTCTTTTGAACGATGCGCTGCGGCCCGAGCCCGCCGCCCTCCCACCGCCGCTCGCTGGGGCCCGGGGAGGGGCGAGCGCGGCCGGG
>JACDOX010000081.1:484371-506053 GCA_014549065.1 Cardinalis cardinalis
GGGGCGCCGCTTCCCCCGGGCCGACGTGACCCGCCTGCTGAGGAGGGAGCGGGGGGAGCGGGGGGCGCGGGCCGCACGTGTCGGGGCCGGCGCGGGAAGGGCCGCGAGCGATGGCGGCGGGGCCGGGGGGCGGCCCGGGCGGGGAAGGGGGCGGCGATCCGGCCCCGCGATGGCGGCGCAGCGCCCTCGGCTCACCCGGGGTGGAGGGGGGGCGGGGGGTGGATGGATTTTTAAATTTTTTTTTTTTTTTTTAAAATAATGGAAATCGCAATAAAATTCTCGCGGGAAGGCGGGCCGCGCCGCGCCGCTGGATGGTGGCTCCAAGCGCGGCCTCGCTTTTTCCCGGATTTTTGGGGCAGGAATCTTGCAGAGGCTGAACCCTCTCTTGCCTCTTCCCCCCCCCCGCCCCACGCTCGCTGCCTCTGGAAGATTGATCCCGCTCCTGCTCTCAGATCATTAGCTACGCAAATCCACTCACATTTCCCCCCTTTCTTTCCCTCAAATAATAAACTCTATAGTGCTGTGAATTTTTTCGGGGCTGCGGGGGTCATAACAAACGATCAGRGCAGGACGTTAACAGTTCTGAAGGTCACAGTCACTCAGAGCAGTTTCATTTCGAGTTTTATTCATCTTCCTCTTCAACTGGACGTTTATTTCCACTCGGTTTTGTGCACTGGCAATAAAACAGAATTTACAGTGGCCCCATTGTTGGACATCACTGGAAATAGGGTTTTACTTTGTTCCCAGCCAGTGGAACTGGAAGCGGAAGAGCTTTGGAATGGTATGAAAAGGACAAAATAAATAACAACAACAATACCTCAGCAGCTCAGAGCRCCGATTTAATAGTTTTTACATATGGCATTAGGTGGGATGTGATGTTTATTGGGCTCTGTCCCTGCCAGCACACAGTGGCACTGTAGAGGTTAACGTGAAGGGCAACAAAACCTCTAGCTTATTTTTTGAAATTCAGCCTGGTGGCAAGCACTTGCCCCCATARATTTGGGCACGTGAGCTTCAAATTCTTGCCCAAGTTTAAGATTAAAGCCACTGGATTTCCCCAACCAGTGTTGCCTTTCTGGTTCTATTGGATAAATTCCATTCCAGAACTCCTTAGGGAGTTCTGATGGGGCTGCTGAACAACTGATGTGTTCCCTCAGAGGTGTTCATGCTCTTTCTTAATTTTTCAAGTTATTTCTGAATGGAAGGTGTGTAAAATCACAGTCCCAGGCCTGCTGGAGCCCCATGGAACACCTTCAGRGAACTCCCCCTACACCTGTCCTTGGTCTTTTGGGGAGTGCAAATTCAAAGATGGTTCATGCTGTAAATCTGGCCACATGAATGAAAAGCTGAGTGGCTTTTCTGTTCAGAAAAATGAAAATTTAGGTGGCTGCATCTTGGTGTCAATTTGATGCGTTATATACTTGAATAAAAACTTCAACATCTCCAGTGTATGTCAAGCTTTCTGCCCAGCAGCTCCTTTCCCTGCAGCACTAACATTCCCATACAGAAAAAAAAAAATTACTTTTCATAGTTAAGTTGCTCTTGAAAGCTTAGTTTGGGCAGAAAACTCATTGATAATTAACTGTCCTAGGCCTAATTTTGTGTGTTACTGGAAGAATTGGGCTGAGCACTTGTCCTTCTACCTCTGCTCACGAGGGAAGGGTCAGCTCTGCTCCCTGCCTGCTCTCCATGGCTTCACACTGCTGCACATCTGTATTTCAGATTAGAAAAGGTAAAGTCCCATGTGAACAACCAGTGTTCTTTACCACCCTATTAATTGCTTTTAGACAAAGGGAAAAATCARAAATGAAGGCATCCTTGAAGGTGTTTGAGATAAAAAAGGAGGATTAATACCTTTATGATAAAGAGGCCCCRAGTGAGGTGCTGTGTTTGTTTAATGTGCACTATGGCAGATGGGCTTGGGCTGCAGGGGAGATGCCAATAGCACAGCAAGCTGTAATTAGGGAAAATGTAGACTTGGTTCACAAACTTGCTCCCTGTGCTATCAGAACATTATCTAACATCCACTTTCTGTGTTGGAGTTTTGCTGTTATGCAAGCACAGGAGGGTTAGCTGTCCTCTGGCTGCAAGTTGCATCTATCCCAGCCTTCCTCCATCTCCATCCTTTTTTTTGTTCATTTTTCCCCATTGTTATTTTATCTGAAGGCAAAACGCCTTWGGGTCAGGGTTTGGATGTTTCTTGTCTTGTTACAATTGTGGCAGAAGGGATTTTTCATTTTGGTAACTTGCTTGCCTAACTGGGCTTGGRGAAGAATAGGTGGAGTTACTGTCCTTTAAAAATGGCTTTTTCCCATCAAAAAGCTAAAACTGAAACCACCCCATGGTTCAGTTTTTAAAGAAAATGACACAAACTTCTTGCCTCCATTTGTCTTCCTTTTTCCTTGACATCCCTTTCTTGAAAGCGTGGTGACCATCCTGTTCAGAGGGAAGGGAAGGGGAATGTTGAGTGCCAGGTGCTGGAATTTCAGGGCAGTGGCTGTTCTGGAGATCTGCTCACACGTGCCAGTCCCAGGTTTTTGAGTTGCTTTTGACATCTTTGTGTGGGTTTTAGTGCAAATGTGCTAAGCTGCTGAGCAGAATGACTGCTTAACCTGCAGGCCTCTTTCCTTATCACTGTGAGTGTGCTTTAGRGTGGTGTTACATCCCTGGTTTTGAGTAACTTTTAATTTAACAACTGATTCATGGCAATGTCTGTGAAGGTTCTTCAATGACTAAGCCCATCAAGAGGTTCCAGGTGTGCACTGGGCCAGACTTGAGTCAGGTTGTTCAATATCCAGATGCTGTAGAAGCTGTCACCCTGTGTGGAGACAGGAATTGACATTATTGATGTCAGTATTGGGGGAAAAACTACAGAAAATAAAGCTGCAGGACTTCTTGCATAATCTTCATTTGACATCTTCGATTCATTTGACTTTATAGAGCCAAACACTGCAATGAAATAAAACCTTGCACTTCAGATTTCTCCCTTAGAAGAAAAGCTTTGCCAGCTCTCTGCACTGAAGTTCTTTAGAGTACCCTGTAAATTTGCTTTCCAAGCTGCAGCAGTGTCAGTCAGTGCTCCAGAAACATCCATTCACACTTTAAATTCAAGTCTTTGTAGCTACATTTCTGCTYCAGACATTAATTGCACCGTGGCTGCATTTATTTCGTAGTTTCAGAGTGGAGATGCTGCTGGAAAGAAATCTGGAGACTTTCTTTCCCATCCAGAARTGACTTTGTTTCCCTTGCATTAACTGGGAAAATACAAATGCATGACCTTGTTTTGCTTATCCAAACACTCCACTTGGCATGTAAACATTAAGGAGGGAGGTGAGGGATGCTGAGGAAATACTCATAAAAATAGAAAAAAATGTGCAAGTTGCTGCTGGGAAAAAACATTGATAGTGCAGCTTTTGGGCCCTGATGGAGACTTTGCTTCTTGGGGTGTAACTGCTGGAGCCAAGGGGTTGGCACTCAGTTTAATTGCTCAGTTGTTACTTTGTCCTGAGTTTGTGACTTTGCTACCCCAAAGCAAAGGGTTTCCAGCTTGGATTTGCCAGGTTGTCCTGCCTTCCCCCAGGTTTACCTTTAACCACATATCTGCAATGCAAAATGAATTATTTTCTAAATTTTGCTGTATTAACCCTAATGAAAAAGGGGTTTTAGGTAGCAGTGCTAAATTGCTACTGAGCCTTCCTAGATTCCTCCACCTCCATTTCTTTGTGTTACTCTCCTCTTCCAAATTATGTTAAACAGCTGGCAAAACCCATCTACCTTCTCCTTTTRTAAAGGTCCTGAGGGGTTTTTTTCATATGTTACATCAAAGATGTGTCAAATGATACTTTGAACTTGATTTTTCGCCTATTGGAATATGAAATTCAAGTTGGTGGCCTTGGTTTTAGCAGAAGATACAGTTTTGGCTAAATTGTTGCATTGGTAGGATTGGTAAATATATTTTTTTTCTCATGTGGAGAATGTGTTGATTTGATTTTTTTTCTCCCAATGGTTTGTGATTAACAGTTGTAGCTGGAAAATAAGAGGTCAGATCTATAAAGAGACCTGATAGATCAGAGAATTTTTGCTTTAATTTTTGGCTGATATAGAGGCTGGGAGTTCTTGCTGATGTGGATGTGCACAATCAGTTTGTTTCTTGAAGAASTGTGGGTAGGAACAGTAATTTTGGAAATGTGGTAAGAGATGGAAAATCTGGAATACTTGGGTTGATGCTTAGAGGGAATACTCCAAACTTTCAACCCAGTTATTTTCAGGTCTAAGAATACTTTGTCACTAAAAATGGGAGTGGTTACTCTTGCAAAGACACAAAACTCTTTCACTTTTGATCTACAGCTGTTGGAGGAAAAGGAGGAACTTCTAAAATCTATGAGGGCAGCAGATGGAACTGGTAAAATTGTTTGAATTTGGCCAAGTTCTGAGTGACCATGKTGATCACATTTTTGATTGTAGTAGAAGGACAAATCAAACTGGGCTGTGGCTCTTCTGTGGGGGTTCCACATCTGGGGAAATGACTTTCAAATAGAGAAAGGTCTGAATATTATGCAAAAAATGCTGTTCCATGTTCACAAACTTCAGTTCTCTCAGAGGCCATTTAACAAATGTCAGATTTGGTAAATGGTGAGATTTGCTYCAGAGCAAGCCTGACATTGTGAAGCTGCCCTATGGAAAGTTAAGGCTGATGGGTAGTTAAATAAAGGTTATTTGCATTCGAGCTTTTTTTGGTGAGATTAGCTCTCTGCAATATCCTGAAAATGCCTGCTGGGCCCCCCAAATCTGCAGTTCTGCCATCAGCCAATGCCCTCAGCATGTGTGATGCTCTGAGCCCACAGTTCTGATGCAGAAGCTTGTTGGAAATGAGTCAGGTGATAGTTTAGTGGTTTTTCATTTTTTCCTCATTAAAGCCTTTCATGGCTCTCTGATGGCTTTGCTTATTTCGGCAGAATTTATTGAAGGGTTATTTATGTTCACTGAGAGAAGTTCCTTTGATTTTTTGACTACCCTGTGAGCTCTCTTTTATAAGGGCCTGTTATTCTGGGGGGTAGAGTGTATTCAGCCCCAGCTTGGTGTTTTTAAAAGCATTTCAATGCAGTTGGCATCCATTGAAGGTGTTCAGGAGCTCTGAGCAGCCTGGTCTAGAGGAAGGTGTCCCTGCCCATGGCATGAGGATGGATCTTTAAGGTCCTTTCCAACCMCAGCCWTTCCACAATTTTCTGACATCCAGTTGGATTTAGATTTCRGTGTTGTTTAGATAATACCAGGCATGATTCTTCAGGTGTCTTTATTGAAATGGTTGTGTGTCAGTAAGGTGAGTCTATTTAAAAAATTGAGGGKTTTTTTTAATAGAACAGAAGATTTATTTTTGCCTCACATTCCAGTGAGTGCTCCTGAAGTCATAACACAAATCTAAATCACTATAAGGAGTATTTGAAACTAGGACTTCTTGGTACAGGGGAGGAGCTTAGAATTAAGGCACACCAGTGGAGTTGAAGAATTGGAGCTGTTGGGGACTTTTTTAGCTGCAGGGATGATTTGGGGCYCAGGTCCTGGGCTGGAGGCCACACACTGACCCTTGTCAGGGTGTTCTGAGCATCCCTGGGTGTCCTGAGTGCTACACACTGACAGATTGGCATTAGGAGGAGCTGGTATTTTTGGGGGGATGGACAGAATTAGTTAGAAATGAGCTCTGTAGGTGGAACCTCACAGTCAGGGCTCCTCTGTGGCCTGTGRCAGGGTCACTTGTTTGGGTGGCCCAAATCTGACACAGTGACARCATTTGGAGCCTCCTGGCTCAAGGGTGGGACCCTGTGCTGTGTAGGGCTTGAACCTGATCTTGCCTTTGTGTGCCATAAAGATTTGGAATTTGCTTTAGTTGCAGGATTATTCTTTTATTCTTCCTCTGATTTTAGAAACTTTCTATTTTCTTCATTTTATCCTTTAATTTATGACAGGTACCCCCCTGCCTGCTGCTAGGTCAGCAGGTTGCAGATAAACCCAGTGGGTCCTTGTCAGGCTCTGCTCTCTGGGAATCCTGGTTTTCCCAAGCCCATTCTMAACTCTGAATTAAGATGGGTTTGGAATTCTTGCTGGGTAGGAAATGGAGCAGTTTCAGCAGCTCTTTAATCACCTGCCATGTGTGTGTTTCATTGCAGAGGCCGCAGCAGTGGCAAAGGACCACCTCAGCCTACGGTGAGTTTGTGGTTTCTGCTCTTTGTGCCAGTGCAGGGTAGGGGAAGCAGCTTAGCAGAATGGCAGATACTGCAATATTCTCTCTCATTTTTTCCTTGGGGTTCCATGGTACTTTAGAGTGAAATACCATTTTTTTAAAGAGTAGCATCTCACATTCAAGTCTCCTGGGAGGGTGAAGGGGGGAGGGTTCACTTAAACTTTTGACTGCACTAATAAAAATATYCTGCATTTTCTTGCAATTACAACTGTAAATATAAATAACATTTAACTTAAGGCAGTGCTTTTTGAATTAGTTCCTATCTGAAAATTCTAACATTGGCTTTTCCCTTAAACAGATGACAGTGAAGCAGCATTTAATGAAATAAAATTGCTGAGCCATTGTTCTCAGTAGCTCCAATGTGCAGCTTTAGTTGTTCTCAAGGCTGTGCATTACTGGAGCATAGATGTGGCTTGACTTGCAGAACATCATTTTATCAGAGCTAAATTCATGGATCTTGATTGAAAGAGTGAATCTTTGAACTTCACTAATCAAATATTTGCCAATTTGTTGCTGGCCTGGTTTTCAAAGATGCCTAATTTTGGGGAATGGAGCAGAAGYAGGAAGATTTAAAGGGCTGCAGTTTGCTTACATAAATGTTTATTGAAGATACCATGACACTTGAGAAAAACTAAAGAAGCTTTGAGGAAAATGGGTGGAAAAGGTCATAGGCAAACACTAAACATCCCCAAGTGTTGGTCTGGATGTGCTATGTACTGAGTGCTTGAGTCCCCAAACTTGTCTGTTCAGCCCAGAAAACAGTTAAAAATACATTATCAGTTGAAAAACTCAGAATATGGTGAGATCCCAAGAGCTGTTTTAGCATCTTTTGTTTTACAAACACAAAGAGGTACCAGGTATTGCAACAAAGCAGCTGCACTGAGGTGAATGTGTCCTCCAGCAGCCTGGGGACACCTGCCCAGCTYTCCCAGTCAGGATTGCAGGTCCTGCTGCTGCACTGAGTTACTTTGGACTAAATTAATAATAGGCTTTGTGGCAATTTAGCACTCCACAATTTGATGGCTTTAGCTGCTGTTAATGTGTGTAATCAGGGCTGGGAGATGAAAGGATGAGCTTGAGCAGGCCTGAAAACACCTTTTTGCTTCTACAGCACTGCAAGTGCTTTATTCTCTTGATGGTTCTTAAAACCAGCRGGGCTTTTTTTGTTTAAAAACAAAGCCCTGCTGACATCCCTCAAATCTGTGCCTATCAGCTGCACCCAGCCAGCCAGAGAATTTTCTTAATGGAGTGACATTAGGGGCTCTCCTGGGATTTTTAGCTTGTTTGGGWGGGTGTTAGATCTTTAACTGGTCAGAAAAAAGTCAGGGGTCTTCTGAAAATTTCCCCTGGCGTGTTTAATATTAATATTTAATAATAAACATTCCAGGTGTCTTGCCTGAGTAAGATTTTTACCCRATGTTTCTGAGATTTTCTGTGTACTGGTGAAAGCCTGGGTTGGGTTGGGTGCTCTGGCTTTTGGAATTTCTTCAATATTCATGATGGCTTTCTTTCTTTTCAGATTTCTTTTGATGGCATCTATGCAAACATGAGAATGGTTCACATACTCACATCTGTTGTTGTAAGTCTTCATATTTGGAAGAATGGTTCCTATATGACAGGGAAYTGTTAACTAATCCACTAATTGTAGTATAAAAGAGTGAACATTAAAATTTAAACACTTTCTGCTAAGGTTGAGCTTTAAAGGATCACAGAAATTTTAGGCTTGGAAAGGTTTAACTCTGATTTGCAGAGCTACAGCAGATTTCTTAGGTGCACTGGTTGTATTTTGWATTTCCTGTCTTTAGAAGGGTTGTGGATAAATAAAATGAGTCCACATGCAGGGATTAAAAACCTTTCTCCCMAGATTTTAAGGGAAGCCCTGACATGGCAAAATGAAGTAAGGCAGACTGTCCCACATCTGCTTGAGGCCAGGRTAAGCTTTTATCCTTATTTGTACCCACACAGGCACAGATTTGGGGTTTGCACAAAACCTCCTTTGTGTGTTTTAACTGGTCAAGAGTCTTGTGAGACCAAATATTCTCCAGTGAGTATCTTAAATCCCTTCAGAACTGCCCATACACACCCAGCTATTTGAATTTGCAGAGCACAGCAGTGTATTTATAAATGGGCAGATGCTGAATGAGGAAATTTGGCTAAAAATTGAGCTGTATTTTTACGTTTTGGATCTATGTAAAGAACACACGTTTTAGAAAAWCCCTGTAATGTCATTTGTCATGTTGGTAGAAAGTTTTATTTTCATTTTTCTTGCATTCTAGGGATCCAAATGTGAAGTACAGGTGAAAAATGGTGGTATATATGAAGGAGTTTTTAAAACCTACAGTCCTAAGGTAATTTTTACATTTTGACTCTTCCCTATTGTGAAAATTCCTAATACCGAATAACCAACATTTGATGAARATTTAAATATTTACTCTGAATTATTTTTACTGCTCATGCCTAGATTTAAAGCAGATTTAAATACCTAGTTTTTGCAAATTTTTGAGGGGATGACTGTGCAGTAAAGCAGTGCCCTGTGTTTGTATTTCCCACAGTGTGATTTAGTGGTTGATGCTGCTCATCGGAAAACTGCAGAATCCAGTTTGGGGCCAAAACGGGAGGACATCCTGGAGAGTATCTTGTTCAAGTCTTCAGACTTTGTTATGGTGCATTTTAAGGATATGGATACCAATTATGCCAGAAGAGGTATATTTGTTTTAATTTCTTTGTATGTTTTAAGATTATAATTCAAGTTTTTTTGAAGTAGATGCTTTAGGATCCAAATACTGAAGTTCCAAATCCAAATATTTAGATTTGTATTTCTTAATGAGAACAAAACTTTAGCCCCTTGTGAAATCAGAAATKCATAAATTTAAAAAAAAWRTWWTTTTGAGTAGCTGTTTTGGTGCCTGGAGAGCAAAGCCTTAGTGGTTTTACAGAGTATTTTATAGATTCTATGGGAGGTAGACACATTTTTGTAAATGTCATTCTAAATTTCTCTGGTAAGTGTTATACAAGAATCATTGAATACAGAAACTCTTTGGAAAAAGGTTATTTCTCAGAGTTAAGATATATGGAGTCTATACTGAGGTATATTCTGTTTCTAAACATACATTCATAGAAATATTCTRTAAATACTCCTGCAAACAAAGCTARAAATTCTTTTAAAATCCTCTATTTGTGTTTTCATTTCTCCTTTACTCCTTGTAGACCTGTAGCTAAAGCTCTTCAAAATACAGAGAGGTGAAGGACAAATCTTAAAGACAATGAAACTGTTCAAATCAAACAATTTTGCAGGCAGTCTTCATACATTTAATGTCTGACCTCCAAGCCCCTGATTATTCTTCTGGAACCTGGGAGCTCATGAGTCAGTTCTATTCCTTTGCAGATTTCTCTGGTTTTGGGCAGCAAATCTCCAGAGTCTTTATGCTTAATGTTGCTGATTTGCTGGGATAAGGAATAAAAGGAAATTCAGGTTTTTATGGCATGGGGTGAAATTTGTCTCTGTGTACATTTACAGGCTGATTAACAACTGTCACAGGAGCTCAGTGGTTATTGGAACACAGGTTTTATTCCCATTAGCAGGGACTTAGAGATGAGGACATTTAATGAGAATTTCTCTCTTCACCTTGTATTYGTACCTGTTCTTGCCTGATCTAAAGCTGCAGAATGAGAGGTTTGTTGTTTCAAGGAATTTTTGCTTTTCCCAGATGATGATGCATAATGTCAGAGCAAATGCAGCATTGAAATGCAGATAAGTTCCAGGTTCTGGATGGGACTTGGAATTTAAATTACATGAGAGCTGTTTTATAATGGGTTTGGTATGAACATCACTTTAATGTAAATGCAAACTGGGCTCTCCCTCACCCAATCTTTATAGATTTTGAGCAGACTGAATGAGGAATATGCTACTGCTTCTAGGAATAATTGCTCAATGGACATTTTCTAGAAGAAAATGACTGTTTCAGGTTGAGCAGTCCCTCAGTTCACTTTATTAGGTGGAATGACTGAGTCTAAATCTCTTAAATACTGGAGAGCTGAAATAAAGCCATAAAAACTTGGAGCATGATAAACTAGAAGGCTGCAGAACTTGATAAGTCAGAGTGGCTGAATTAATCTGCTTTCCATTTTGTCCCAAAAATACATTATCTGGAAATGACACTTGAAAGTGTAACTCAGTCTCTGATCACACCTTCAAATTAGAGCAATGAGGGGCTTTCTGCTTCCTGGGAAATTAAGTAAGGATTCAAAAGGTTGGAAGTTTGTGARTGTGCATGAAGCAACTGCTGGCCTTTCCTCTTGTAAAGAAACCCAAATCTTTGTGGTGTACTGGATGATTTAAAGTGAAAACTGGCTCTGAACTCCTGCCTGAGGACTTGGTGCTCCTTGTTYTGGGAATTGTCTCTGCTTGGTGCTCTGGTTACACTTACCTAGGAACAGAGACTTTTGAATTGTCTAACCCTCAATGGTTTTTTGCTTTCACAGACAGGTGAGGAGAATTTGGGAATACTTGGTTGGAAAGGCTTTAAAATCATAGTCAAATAAAAGAGCTTTTCATCAGCTCTCCTTTGGGAGGCTTACCTGGGGTCTGATGATCTTTGTGGGTCCCTTCCAGCTCAGAATATTCTGTGATTCTCTCTGTGTAGTTTCTTACCCCGTAGGAGATTTCTAGATTTTGTGGAGCCCTTGAACTAAATAAATTTCTGCAGAAGATACTGTTTTGAAAATTTTAACGCATCTCAACTCAGTATGAGYAGCTATGGATTTTATTCTGGCATTTGTTCCCTCCTGGGCTCGAGGAATGTGGGCAAATGGGTTTGAGTAGCAGAGATTTCTCTGGATCCTGAAAAAGAGACTGGAAGAGGAATGGGGAATAGCAGCAGGTGGGGAGAAAGGGAATGGGATGGAGTGTCCTTTCAGAAGAAGGAAAACGGAGTTGTGTGTGAAGAGCCTGTGCCAGAGCCTGGCAGGCAGCTCCAGTGCTATCACAGCCCTGCAGCTTTGGGACAGAGCTGATAACCCCCCCAGAGAGCTCAGGGAGGGAGCAGCACTGCAGGCCTGGGAGTGGGGCTGGAGCAGCACRGTGGGGTTGTGCCAAGCATGACACTGCACCTTCAGAGACACCCCTGGGCAAAGCCTGGGGTCTGCCCCGATTGTACAAATTGGGAGAAAAATTGGTAGGTCTGCACAAGGAGGGGTGTTGTGGCTGTGAATGTTCCAAAAATCAATGTGTCCCTGTTTGCTGGGCCTTCATCTGCAGCTCTGTCAGCCTGCACAGACCTTGCAGCTCCTGGGGGTGCTTGTTGGGCTTCCAGGGGATGGGGAGGGATCACCTGAGGGTCTCTCTCTGTGGAATTGAGGTTTGCTGCAGTACAGGCAGGCTGATGAATGAAACATACACTGGAAAACTCAGCTGAAGCTCTGTTACACCCATCATTCCCCTTCCAGACTGTTCTGTCAGCTCCTAAAGAGGGACTGACACTGATTTCTGTATGTGCAGTGCAAATCAGCTGCTAAAACCCCACTGTCAGTGCAGGCTGAAATCCCTGGCTGTACATTAATATTAGCACATCTTTCTGCTTCACCTTTGAGTGCTGAGATCCTGCTGCTGCTGGGTGATTTGGGCTCCTGAGTGATGCAGGAAGTTCTGTTTGTCCTGATTCTACACCAGAATTGTTTCCTGGGAGCCCTGAGCACTGATCAGTCCACAGAGCTGGTTTGCGTGGGATTCAAATTTCAGTCAGGCTTTGGAGTTGCCTTCTTGGCTTCTCTTTAAAGACAAGACAATTCAAACATCATAACTTACTGGTAAAGTAAAAGACTTCTGCAATGTTTTTATTGTTTTTTGGCATGCTGAGGAGAATACTACAAATCCAATGAAAAGAAAGGCAGAAGAGAATTAGCTATTTAAGTTTTTCCTTGAATTAGCTCTGAGAGTGGCATCCTTCCAGAGAAAGTGTTGCAAGGGGAATAGCAGAAAGCATCTTTTGAACAAAGGAAGGAAATGTTGGCTCTGCAGAGCCGGTGGTAACTGGTTTTAGTGTTTCAAATCAGTAGTAAGGAGTTACAAAACAAATCAGAGTTTGCTGTTGAAACCTTTAAGGTGAAGCCTCAGTTTACTTTGCCTTGATCAAAGCTTCAGCGAGTGCCATCAGCACCTTTGGCACGTAACACTGATTGGTTTAATGGCATTTCAGCTGCAGACTGGCACTTAATTGCACATTTGTGCTCTTCACCAAAATCTGTTTGTGAAAACAAGCATGTTAGACATTGAAATTAATTAAACCCGGACTCTTAATTGCTCTGCTCTGGCACTTTTTTCTTTAACTCCGTTAGCAGCACACACTTGAGGAATTTCCCCCAGCTGAGTTTTTCGCAGAATGTGTATTTTTAATTTGCTTTTATATGAATTTCCATTGCATAGAGCTCTCCTTGGGATTTCTTTCCATTCATGAAAAATTATTTTTTACCAGGCTTTAAAACAAGGTCTTTGATGCCCAGCTCCTGAGCTTAGGAAATGTCACATTGAGCAGGTACAGAGGCGGTGGGGGCTAATTGAGTGTTACAGCCTCAGCCCCTTGTTTCACCAGGTCCCATTTGATCTTTAACTCGGGTTTTACCATGTAGAAAAGAGATTGATTAAAAATTTGGCCTTGTCAAGGTGTCATGTGAATTGCTCCTTCAACAGCTCAGAGATAAGAGGCACCAGATAAGGGGGAAGCTGAGCCTGGGCAGTGTCTTGTCAGTTATTGCTCTGCCAGTCAGCACTTCCAGCAGCAGCTCATGCTTTACCTTCTACTTTATTAATCATCCTAATTGCCACATTTTTGTTTTGGAAACTGTTATTTTTAGAGTTTTTTACATTCATTCTCAAGTTTGTTGCTGATTAATTTTGGGAGAGGCTTTGCTGGGTTTTTAATTCTGGTTTCCCATGTGCTTGCCCTGTTGTTTGTTCCAGGAAAATTCTGATCTGTGCCTTGAGGTACCATCCTGCTGCATTTAAGCTTTGCCTCGATGCTCTTGAGACCACATTGTCTGACTGGGAGTGCCTTTGTAGCTTGAATTTCTCCTGTTTTTGAGTTTTCTTTGAGTTGTAGAGGTTAAACAGGCAAAGTCTCACTTGTGATTTTAATTGTAGAATGAGAGAGGAACGCAGGGCAGTGGAGCTTCCTGAGCCCTGTGATATCCTGAATTTACTGGGAAACTCAGCACTGACTGCACACATCCTACTCAGACCTGCAGCACTTGCTGATAGTGGAGTTTTTGTTTTGACTTGGGTGTTTTTTCCATCTGTATCATTACAATAACAGCGCTTCTGAATGTTTATGTGGCTGTTTAAATAAGAAAATTAGTGGGTTGAGTGGATGAGTCTTGTTAAGCTGGTATTTTATTCACAGTATCCAAAATGGCACTGTTGTGTGGAGTTTGCCTGGAGGAATTTAATAGAAATTAAGGAAACACCCTTCTGAAAAACAGATTGCCTTCATCAGGTGCTGCCATCAGGCTCCTAATTCATATTTATCCAATCTCACTGGAGAGGAGCTCCCTCCATTCCCAGAGATGCAAAACAAATTTCAGTTTCCTAAAAGGCATAAACAGCCTCCAACTTGGGTTTGGTGGGAAATGTCCCAGTCTGAGCAGAAATAAAACATGGAATTAATGATGTTTGGGGCAGGAGCAGCACTGGTTTATCTGAGTTGAGCCATGGGGTATTGATAAGGTAAATGCAGTGTTTACATTCTTAAAAATTCTTAAAAATATGCTCTTTAGCTAACACTTAACTATGAGTTGTACCACTGTGTTCCTGTGTAGTTTCAGATGGCATTTGAACACATATCTATAGTGTATATTATAATAAAATAAATTTTAAAAGCTGTTTGTGTGAGCRTTTCATGGGATAGTGCTGGCTGTTATTAGAGAGACAAAGCACAGTGAATTTTTGTCCAATATATGTTCAGAATTTCACTGTGAGGTTGGGTAAAACAGGAATAAAAGCAGTATCAGCAGTCTCTCTTTAAAACATCTTC
The DNA here is from genome assembly GCA_014549065.1 of Cardinalis cardinalis. Taxonomy (NCBI): domain Eukaryota; kingdom Metazoa; phylum Chordata; class Aves; order Passeriformes; family Cardinalidae; genus Cardinalis; species Cardinalis cardinalis. The sequence goes on from JACDOX010000081.1 coordinate 498,634, forward strand.
AGTGATTGTGTAAAAGCTGTTACGTCAGTGGCCAGCTTCATATGTTGGGAATTCTTTTCATAATAGCTTTAAAGTTCATTTTATTTTTTTTAGGGAGATTTTTAGATCTTGCCAGAAGTTAATTTAGGCCACGTTTTTCCTTATCTGGCACTGCCTGGTGGTTTGATTTCATCTTTTCTAAAGGTCTGCAATGTTTGCTCCTTATTTTATCAGCATAGGATGATAGGAAATTCTGGATTGAAGACTTATTTATTTTAGGCTGATTTATTTATTTATAAGCTTATAACAAGCTTATTTGATTTTTTAAAGTTCTGTATGTAGTTCTGAGATCCAGTTGCTTACAAATACAAAAGCTTAGTGAATGGCTTTAGATATATTTTTACAGCAATTGAAATGCTCTGGTATTACTCCTTTTTAAGTCTGGCTTCAACAAGTCAAACATGAACAAAGTAAATGTTTGTGATCTTTATTTTTTGATGTTTTTATAATTTTTATAAACAATAGARGAACTTTACTGGTTATTTATTCTCTTATGTTGTTGAGAACAAAAAGTAGAGAGTTCCTGGATTTTTCTGTGTGATTTGGATAAGCTGCTGCTTGGAAAAACTCTGGCAGGAGAGGAGACCCCTCTGTTCATGTCACAGGAAAGGGAGCACCAAGCTGATGGATAATTGCTCTGCTGGTGTGTTGAGGAGTTGTGGAAATAGAAGAAATTTGGATATTTGAAAGGAAAATTGCATTTTGCCCATTTAGGGAGTTGCYTTCCTGCTTTTTTGATATTTGCACACTATTGTGATGTGCAGTTGTGTGGGCTGGTTGGCAAAGAATTTTATACAAGTCTTTGGTTTTCTAGAAGAATAGGGATCCTTGTGTTGTCTTTTTTTTTCTTCTTCTCTCCCAAATATACATGTAATCATAGAAAACATTTTGAAATAACTGAAAATAATTCTATTTTCTGATATGGAGAAGTTAGTCTGCACATTAATCTGGAGTARGCACCTCTCTCAGCAGCTCCAAGAGAAGGACAAGGATGATATTGTGCCTGTGGTTCAGCTGTGTTTGGGCTGTTCCTCAGCTCAAAACCAGTGTGCAAATTTACCCAAACTGGTCTCACTGGTCCCAACCCTCCCCATTCTGTTGCAGATGCTTTTACTGATTCAGCCATCAGTGCTAAAGTGAATGGAGAGCACAAGGAGAAGGATCTGGAACCTTGGGATGGAGGAGAGAACACGGCTTCCGAGGAGCTGGAGGCGCTGGAGACCGATGTCGTGAGTGATGCTTTGATCATCTCTGGCCATCAGTAGAAAACGAGCTGTTTCCCTGGATATGCCTTGAAATAATTMCTTAATTTCAATTTACTAATGAGCTTTGGAGGAGCAGAATTGCTGTCCTGCATTGTGCTGGTGGATGTTCAGTCTTTGCCAGCAGCTGCCACTGCCCTTTGGAATGATCTGGCTGAGAACAGCTGCCTTTCAAATGGCACTTTTGGCAAATTCTGAGCAATGGCAGCTGCTGTGGTAGGAGCTGTGTTGGACTCCAGGAGCCAAAGAGCAGCTTTTGTTAAGGACTCCAAATCCAGCAATGCCCCAAAGTGATTTATGTTTAATCAGAGCGTTCCTGTCTGRCTGTCATTGCACTTGGAAATGATGGGGAGATTGTGCTCAGCTCARTGTCCCTGGGCTGCAGAGGGAGAGAATTGATGGAAGCCTGACCCAAGCACAGGGACAGTCTCAGATTATGAATCATTAGATGAAGAATATGGCCTCAAATGCCATCTCCTCATATATCACAGCAGTCAGCTTTTCCTCAAGCAGAAATTCTTGTAGCCAAGTGTCCAGCCTGCAGTGTGTTCAAGGAGATAATATTACTGATTAGAGCATATTAACTATGGGTAGAACAATTCTCCTGTCAGGTTTGGTGTCCATGCTGTAGAGCTGAGATTTATTGGAATACTCAGTACTCTCAGTGCTTTTATAAAATATTCAAAGCATTTATTGTTGTGCTCGAGTGCTGTGATAGCAATTTTACAGAATTGGGGGAGTTGTGCAGATCAACAGGAGTCTTCTGCCTGTGGTGCCTCTCAGGTGATTCCATCAGTGCTTTTGAAAAGTTTCAGAAGTGTTAATTTGCAATTTTTGGAAAAAGCAAAAGAGATATTAATGTATGTATGTCTTGCTAGCCAGTAGTCTTCTAGTACAGAATGAGTATGYACTTGAAAAAATCTCACAAAAACAATACAGACTCACACAAACAGAAAAAAAGGGAATTTTGAAGRTAGAATCTGTGCAGCTGATGAACAAAGCTCCCTGAAATAAACTGTGGCATTAATAACTTTGTTGTCTGGACAGTGAATTCATAGGCCCAGGAAAAAGGGCAGGAGGTTTAACTTCTGCCATCAGCCCTTCGTTTGAAGGGAATGTGTTTCCAGTGTCATTTTGAAAAACAAGCATCATTTTCTTCTAGTCTAATGGATGGGATCCCAATGACATGTTTCGTTACAATGAAGAAAATTATGGTGTAGTGTCAACTTATGACAGCAGTTTATCTTCTTATACGTAAGTTCCAAAATATTTTGTTATTAGATTTGTATTGAATGTTCTCCCTGGTTTGACAAACTTTATATTCTGCAGCTCCTTTTGCATAGTTTCTGAAGTTGTGGAATCAAATAACTGCAAAAGCAATGAATGAATGGTGCTTAAGAAACCTTGCCAGCTTTCTGTGAATAGTTAGATGTAGAAATCTTTATATATTCCCTTAAATGGGCACAGCTCATTCCCATTGCAGAGTTTTCTGAATTTAGCCATGCAATAAGGCTTGTTTCTTGCAGAAACTTCCAGGAATAGGGTGGAAAGCTGTGAATTAATCTGTATGTAGCTGCTATACCTACAKTTTTTTGTTTAACCTAGCAGAGCAGTTTGGCTAAACCCTGATTTTATTGAGACAATTGATCTGGAAGATCCTGGAATGCTGAAAAGCTGCTGATAACCAGGGTGGGGGTTGTGTGCTTGTTTAGCAGACTTGTCCAGCTCTAAACTGAAGTTTTAGTTAAATATAATAACAACTGGAATATAGAAGTAGTATAAAGGCTGCTCTGGCTACTCTGGCAGTGATTTATTCCCCAGAGTCTGCAGCTCTAATGTTCACTGCAACTGCAACACAAATGGACTGCAGATGTTCACAGCCATTGTGAAATGGCTTCAGTAATTCCCCACTCTTTTAACCCCCAAAGCAGAAATCTATTTTTTCAATATCAAGGAATAGCAGTGARTATTTTGRTTTTTTGTGTGTGTGTGTGCACTTGTCTACAGGTGTGTGGTTCAACAATGTGATTTCTGTGTTCTGTGCAAATGGACCTGTAACAGGGTGATAATCAAAGTGTCCTAATCTGCTTATGTTTGAATCCTGGGGAAGCTGTTCTTTCCTTCCCTTCACTGCTCTAAGTACTTTTTGTACTTTTGAACTTTAGTCTTCCATCTTTTTGCTTTCTGGATATTAATGGAAACAGATTAAAAACATGAAGGTGGCTTTAAATTAATTCMATTTTTCCCCCTAGTCAAGCAACTTGCTTTGCATATCAGTCTGCTAAACTGGGAAGCTCTTTTGCTGATTTTCCATGAAATGCTTARATGTGCAGCTGAAGGGTTTCTTCTTTGATTGTTTTCTCTTCCTAGAGCTAAGCAGTAGCAGGTAGAGTTTGTCAAACTGCATCAAGGTACAAGTTTGTGTTCCAGTGAATGTATTGATCGTCTCCAGGGTTCTGAACAATGTCATCCTGTCCATCCCTTCCTCTCATCTTTAATGGCCTGGCAGAAAACATGAAATCATTCCTTGCCTTTTTAGGTTGCCATACATCCCTTCATTTTTTGCACTCACTTTAAATAAATAAAGATTATTGGCTGTTCCCTTTTATTGTCTTATTAACAGAGGGGCCTGGGACCAGGTTTGCATTCATGTAAATCTTATTTGAGCCAAGACTTTATGCTGAGGGGTTTTATTAAATATTCTTGCAGTTACCATTGATAAGGCCAGTAAATGTTTTGACTGGCCAAAAATGTGAGGGAAAACTTGTGCTGCAGTAGCTGAGTGCTGGCTTGGGATCTGGCAAAGCCACTTGTTTTCCTTGTTCTGCCACCAACACTTGAGCAATTTTGTATGTATTATTCTATACCTGGCTTGTATCTCCACCCACTTTCTTTGTTTTTCTTCTTTATATTATTCAAAATATGGGCAGTAGTGATTCTGTAATGCCCGGCAGAGCATGGGCCAAGCCTCAGCTCTGTTCTGAATTTTTATGTAGCTTATTCTAAAGTAAGATTGGTAGAACAACTTTGGCAACTTGAAGTTAAAATCAGGGGAAAAAATTGTTTTTTAAAAACCTGAGACACAAATTAGGACAGGTAAACCCCAAAAATGGGTGGCAGAAAGAGGTGCCAGGTATGATCCCATCCCTGGTTGGGTTTTTTCAGTGTTTCAGTGCTCATGTATTGAATTTTGGCTTGGTGGCTTTTCTATGGGATGATTTTTGCAATATTCCATTGCCTGCCATAGAGAGAGACATGGAAAGAATGGGATTGAGGTCCTGGCACTCACAGATGAGTCAGGAATTTCTGGTCCTGTGCTCTGAAGTGTTGCATCCATCTTCTCTGCAGTTCTTCAGAACTGGGAGAGCTGAAATCCTATGTCTGGAATTATTAAAGGAGTAAGGATGTCAGTCTCTGATTTCAGTAGGATTGTGTCTGCTGGCAATGTGTAAATAGCTAAAAAAATTCAAATTTGGGCTCTTGGAGTAGCTTCCTATGTAAACAGCAGTCTGAGGCTTTTTATTCCTGATGTTCTCAACCATGTTAAAAGTTGGAGCCTTTGTACAGCTTTAGGGACTGGGGATTTTACAAACCCTGTGGAAAAGTTCTGTCCTCAGCTCTCTAGGCAGGTAAATGACCCTGAATTTGTCCATAATATCAAACCAGTCCAGGAATTTTGTATTAAAAAACAGACAGCAAGTCTACTGGCTTAGGAGCAAGATTTTTTTTCCCTCTGACTCGGTTAAAACTAACACTGTGTGATTTTTGTAACTCCTTTGTGCTTTTGAATGCATTTCAGAGATTCTTTTCCTTTCCATTGTCTTTTTAGGGTGCCATTAGAAAGAGATAATTCAGAAGAGTTTTTAAAGCGGGAAGCCAGAGCAACTCAATTAGCAGAGGAAATTGAATCAAGTGCCCAATACAAAGCTCGAGTTGCCTTGGAAAATGATGAAAGGACAGAAGAAGAAAAATATACTGCTGTTCAGAGAAATGCTAATGAAAGAGAAGGACATGGTGTGAACACTAGGTACTTGAGTACACTATGAATAGTATTTTTATTTAAATTATGGAGGTATTTTGGTGCTGTAGCAGTTTGCTCATTGATACTGGGCTTTTTCAGCAGGCTTGATTAGGCTTGGAGCCTTGTGTAAACAATCCTGTGCTGCTTTTGGCACTCAGGCTGACTTGGACACCTCTGCCTGGCCCTGTATTATCTCTGTAGTGAAACAAACTTCCCCATTCTGACCTGTCACCGTGGTGAATTTGTCCCAAATTCCAGGAAGGGGCAGTGGTTTCGGTGTGTCCTGGAGAATTTCAGGCATTACTGCTAATCCTTCAGTGCCTGTGGGCTCATAAAGTGGACTGTGTGGCCACTGTCAAAAGCCAATTCATGAGGTGACTGTTGGGTCAACATCTGATACTATTTAGACTTTTCCCCTTGGCTTGATGGGAGAAAAAGAGAGAAAATGGGGAGCTTTTTGTTGCCTCTCAGTTGTGTCTCAATGCTGATAGAAATTTGGTGTGTTTCAGAGAAAATAAATACATTCCACCTGGACAGAGGAACAGAGATGTCTTGTCCTGGGGAAGTGGAAGACAAAACTCACCGAGGATGGGCCAGTCTGGATCAGGCCCACCCATCTCGAGGTCTGGATCCCACACTTCAGAATTCAGCCCTAACTCTGGAGCAGATCAGAGAGTAGTTAACGGAGGCAAGTATCTGAAATCTGAGTGAATGGACCTCATAAAACTGCAGAAAATTGCCTCATTTTGTGTTGAAATGGTGTGGGATTGGTTTGTGTATTCCATAAACCAGGTTAGCATTCATCATTTAACACAGAGGTTGTGAGTTGGATTTGGGCTTAACTCACAAAGGAGCGCTCGTTGCACTGCTCTGTCTGTGGCTTTGCAGAGCAGAAATGTCATTTATTTTCCTCCTCAAACACCTTTGTCTTAGATGATGGTGCACTGTGTGGTTTTAAAGATGAAAAACTGCATCAGCACTGCAAAGCTCTGGGTGGAGGAGCAGCAGTGCTGACACCTGGTGAAAGGCAGTGGCAGGAGGAAGCTTCTCTTCCTTTCTGGAAAAGAATAAAGCCACTTGCTTGACTTGGTGAAAATGGGAGGGGAAAGACAAGAACAGTGTTAGAGAAAAAGAATCCAAAGCCTTCCCTCCAAATGGGTATTTGAGTATTTTCTGCTGAACACATGGGTAGTATTTCTAATCAGACATCAGTAGGCACTGCATAGCAGCAATTGGTGTCCCAGAAGCCAAAAACATTTCTGGAGATGGGTTTCAGCAGTGGCCTGTCCTCAAGGCATTATTTGTAGAATTTGAAAACGCTGTTATAATAAATTGCTGTGAATAAATGAAAAATGTATAATACTCAAGTGATCTATCTGGAGAGAAAGTCTGAGAAGCATCCAAAGGTAAGTGAGACTTCTTTCTAAAGGCAGAGTCAGCTCTGTAAAGGATGGACAACTGAGCCTTGCCCAAACAATGCTAGCCTTGAAATTTGTCTGTAGTATTTGTGGTTTCTCTCACCCTATTACTCTGCTGAATCAACATCGTAGACCTAAAATACTCAGAATGGCTTGTAAATTCAATTAATTCTGCTTTGAAAACCATGAGCCCTATATCCTAGATTAAAATCTTCCATCAATACCTCAGATAAGTGATAAAGGCATAAATGTCAGCATTCAGACACTGAACACCGCTGGTTTTTGTAAAGATCCAGCTCCTGGATGGATATTTACTCATCATTTGGTTTTTGTAAAGATCCAGCTCCTGGATAGATATTTACTCATCATTTGGTTTGAAAGTAGCAGTTTGTGTGGTCAGTACTGTTTGTGAACAGCTGTTTGAGAACCTCTGGTAGCTGTTAAGGACCTTGTGGAGTGCTGGGTGCTGTGGAGCATTGGTATGCCAGGCTAACAGATCAAACTTTACTGTCTGTTCCTTAGTAGTGTTTGTAGATTCTAATTAACCCTTTGGGGAGCCTGTGACATTCACAACTTCAATTTGACCCCAAAAACCAAGGCAGACCCAGCCCTGCAGAGACTTTATCTCCTCAATTCCTCAATTACCACCTCGATCCATCCCCAAAGGGTTAAACCACGGA
>JACDOX010000081.1:506678-537960 GCA_014549065.1 Cardinalis cardinalis
TGTTTGATTTTAAGAGCTTTACAAAAACGAAAGAAAGCTGTGAAATTTCCCGAGTTTGGTATGAAATTAAACTCAGCTTTGTAAACGCTGCTCAGTGTCTTAAATTAACCAACAGCAACATGCAGGACTTGATAATCTGATAACCTGATAACCTGATAACTAGGGAGCATTTTAGGACTATCAATTTATATAAAATACCAATTTATATAAAATACTAATTTATATAAAATACCAATTTGTATAAAATACTAATTTATATAAAATATCAATTTTAACACAATTATTCCACAAACAGCAACATGCAGGACTTGATAACCTGATAACTAGGGAGCATTTTTAGGACTATCGATTTATATAAAATACCAATTTATATAAAATACTAATTTATATAAAATATCCATTTTAACACAGTTATTCCACAAAACACATAACTGAATCATTGAATCCCCTCTTGTAAAGCAACCAACGGCAATCATGATAATAAAAATGCTGTATTCAGAGAAGTGAACTGTAGAACGAGGTAGGATGAGCTGCTTTAAAGGTGAATTTGTAGGAAATTTTTATTCAGGACTATAACTTAGCTCCCTAGCAATCAATAATATACAGAGAAAGGGTGACTTGTGAGTCTTTGGTAGCTGTGTGCAGAATTATCCCAACTAAATTTGTCCTGGTAGGGTACAATAAGGAACATGGTTTATAATTTTTATTTCAAGTGCATTTAAACCAGGCACACCAGGGTGTAGCAAGCCTAGAAAATGCAAAGTGGTTGTACTGAGCTCCCTGGAAACCTGCAGTGGGTGCTGTAGCTGACTCCACTGGAGCCATGGGAGAGAGAGGAATGATCCCTGAGGCTCAGCAGGAGCACTGGGAAATGCTCCCGACCAAAAAGGGGGGGTAGCCACATCTGTCTGGCCTACTGTCCATTTATTGTGGGGCTTCTGTGGAGTAAGAAACTGAGAATCCACCTGCAAATTGAATTATTTCTTAGCACTTGTGGTTGGTTTGTCAGGCATGCAGTGAACTGGGAAATGTGTATTTAAAATACTCACCTGTGTGAAATTTGCATTGAAGTGGATTTGCGATTCATGGTTAAAATAGAGGCTGACRTTTAAAGATTTATGTAACCAGGAAAGGTACTTGGTATTTTAGAAGTTTTTCTGAAACCTAAAAGCCATTATCTGAACTTGACCCTGTTACTGACCTGTGTTAAAAACGAGCTGCAATCAGCCAGATTCTGTTCACACACAGTTTTTCCTCTTGAATATCAACATTTGAGTCTAATCCTGTAAAGAAAATGTTTATTAGTATGTTATAATTGTATTGCTGCTTAGATTTGAGCATAACTATGGTGTGGCAGCTGTGCAGAATTCCTGTATTCACTTATGACTTTGGCTTCTGGTGTTAAACATGCATGACTTGAACCTTGGGATAACAATCCCTTGTTTAGTTGCAATTTTTGCTGACTTGTAAATGAATTGTGACCTGCTGCAGGCAATTGAGCCTGGCTGCAGAGAATGCTCTGCTGAAATTCCCCAAGAGCATTGGTCAGCCAGGGGTGGCTGTAAATGGTTGGGATCAGTGACCACCTGACAAAAGCACTGGGAATTTTTTATTTTCTGGAAAAATGTTTGATAACCTGGAACTGTGCTTATCCAGGGGCAGCTGCACCACTGACCTTTGTGGCTTGGCAGTGGTGGATGCTTGGATTGAAATATTTTAAATCCAGGCCTTGCACACCTGTTTCGGTGCTGATAAAACCTCTGAACACCCAGGAGCTGCCCTGGGGAGGTGATGAGTCTTGGCAGCCTGGCTGAACCAATGCCTTGGCCTTTTTAAGATATCAATGCYAATTTTATTGCTGCTTTATTGAGAGTTTTAAGACGAAATGCAATTTTTAGAAGAGATATTTGAGTTTTCTGTGGYGAACATCAAGCACTTATTGTGTGGGGTTGTCTTTTCTTCCCTCAGGGCCTCCACGGATGTCTCCAAAGGCTCAACGGCACCCTCGAGGTCACAGAGTCTCTACTGGTAGGGGTACAATTTCAAGTGGCTTAGAATTTGTATCTCATAATGCACCTGGGGAAGCATCTACTGCTGCAGTGGCACGAGGCAGCCCTTCAGGTGGGACGTGGTCATCAGTTGTCAGTGGGGGTAGGTAAAGCTTGGCTTATTGCAGATGGCTTGCAGGGGGATCCTTAGAGTGGGAATCTTGCCTTTTCCAGGCAATTCAGGCTCTGAATAATCATTTTCCAGGCAATTCAGGCTCTGAATAATCAAATATTGGGCTAAGGTTGGAGTGGGGATGTTCCCAGATAGCTGAGTGAGAGTTGGTGCAATATTGTACCAACTGTAGAGTCAGGTGCTGTGTGGAGAGAAAGGAGGGAAAAGTGTGGGAATTAGTTGTTGAAAGGATTCATTTTTAGGGGATTTATTGGAGGAGTTAGAGATTTGCCACTGCATCCCTGAGTTTGGTTATGGCAGCGTGGCTGGATTGTGGTTTACAAGTGAAGGAGATGTTTGGGTAGAGGTTTTGGTGTTAAAAGATGAATTGATACTCAGGTTAAGTTGGATGTACTTCTCCTTTAAAATTTACATGGATTTTAAGTGGTGATGTTGTTCTTGGCTGCTGTAGGAGCAGTTATAGTGAGTGTCTTATTTTTAATCTGTTAATATATATTTTTTTAATATTTGACTTAAAGCTCAGTCTTGTGCCACAGGTCTAGTCTGGAGCCTTTGAGTTGAGGCCATGTTCTGGTGGGCTGTCAGGAGCTGGGTGTTTCCTTGAGGGCAAGAGAGCAACAGTTTGGTCCTTTTTAGGTCCTTTTTGGGTATTTTTTAGCAGTGCAGAATTCTAGAGGAGCGTAGTGGGAACACATTTCTCAGAAAGAAGGTATAAATTAGACCCACATAGGCTTGTTGCCTTGTGGAAAACCCTTCAACTCTTCTATTGTGGCATTATTTGTGATTCACCTTCCCTGTTTATATATTATTAACATGCAAGTAGGACTGTTAAACCACTTACCTGCCTGTCTGCTCGCTCACTGGGAGTTAATATGTGACAAAAAGCACAAGTGGGATGAGCAGGAAGCAGGAGCTACAATTTGCTGTTCAAAGAATACACAACTTTCCTTGCTGCTTTRACACAGGGGCAAAAATATACCTAAAAACACTCTTTTTTCAATAGGCTGTGTTGTTTTTTTTCCAGCTGGCAAACCTCCAAARGAGGACACTGTAAAATGGATGTGTCTTTTCAGCCCTCTTAAAAAATATTTTACATCTCTTTGTGTGGAGACCTGACCACCTTTTGTGTTCTGCCTGAAACTGGGTTAATGTGAGCTGGTGTAGTTGTRCTGCTGGGGATTTGGGGAAGCATTTTGCAGATTCTTGGTGGGATTTAGAGGGCAGTGATAAATTTTGGGGGACAGTTTGCAGGGAAATCACCCCATTCTCTATGAAATGCTGTGCTGTACAGARCTAGGAGATGTGCCTGAAAGGTAAACAGGTTTTCAGTTACCACATAATATCTCACCRAGTGTTTCAAAGCATGTTTTGTAGCCATTTTAAAGCTAAAACAAACTGCTGAGCAGATGGGGAAGCTCATCCTATAACTGCTTTTTCCTGTTTGTTTCTAGTTCCGAGATTATCCCCTAAAACACACAGGCCTAGGTCTCCAAGGCAGAGCAGCACTCCCATGGGACCAGCTCTGCCTTCTCCTCAGCCTGGTACTATTCCCACTGAATCTGTTGCCATGCCTGTTCCAGCTGCCTCTCCTACACCTGCCAGCCCTGCATCCAACAGAGCAGTCACCCCCTCCAATGAAGGTAAGAGGCCCTCACTGCCTTGCAAATGTTCCCTTTCCCTAATTCCTGACAARGAATGTGCCCAGGCAGCAGCACAGCTCCTTGCTGAATCATAGGAAAACTTGGGATACATTGAATTTTACTGTGAGTTCCTATTTCTCCAGATTTAAAYTAAGGTTGGAGAGAGGCTTTTTGAGAAGTCTCTATGCTTAGTTTCTTGTGCCCTTAAGGAATATGGGTTTATAGGTGTCTGACTTAATTTTTYATTTTTAATTTTTTTTCTTAATTTTKTAAAGAGGATTTCTTTTTCCAGACTGAGGTTTTGCCTCTTTTTTAAGTTCAAGAAACACAGACCAATGGTTTCAAGCACAGCAAAAGGAATGGAGAAAAAAAATTAATTCAGGAGCTCGGTTAAATGTCTAAGAACTCTCAAATCTTTGTAGCATTCTGTGTGAAGAGCTTGGACTGCTGAAAATAATTGGCTCTAAGTTTATAGCTTGTTCAGCGTGGTTAAGGTTTTGTGTATGATGAGAGGGATGAGTTTAATTGGGTTTTTTTTCATTAGACAGTGGGATGGGGAAGGAGGACGAGGGAGGGTGATCCTCCAGGCACCAACTTGGTAGCAGGAAATGTGTGACTTAAAAGGTTTTTCAAGCTAAAAATGGTTAAATATTTCCCCTGTTTTTCTCTTGCCTTCTCTCTTTGGTCAGAGTTGTGTGTGTGTAAGAGAGTAACTTTAGCAATTTATTTTTCCAGCTAAAGATACAAGGCTTCAGGACCAGAGGCAAAATTCTGCARCTGGAAACAAGGAGAATATAAAGCCAAGTGAGACTTCTCCTAGTTTTTCTAAACCTGAAAACAAAGGTTTGTATCCAAAGCTTTCATGTACTGGAGTGATGTAGGAATTGTGCACACTAAACCTGCTCTCCTGGCTGCTGTAGTTGGCATTTTAAGGAAGGCTTGGAGGCAGTCTGGTGTTCTACAGTGAAATTTGGTCATGCAGTTGTGAAGTGGCACTTTGAAATGTTGTTTGTGACTCATTCCATCAACACCAAATGTAGAGATGCTCATGTGGATGGTGTGATTTCACTTGTTTTTTTCTTTTTTTTCCTCCTTTCTGTCCCCTGCTCACAGAGCTGCTTTTTAGCTGCCTTTGGACTGAATATGTTTCTGCTTAGAGCTGTGTTCACAATACTTCTGAGCATCGTGGTCAGCAGAGCTTTTCTAACTGTGCTTTTCCTATTATGCCTCACATTTGTTTGTGTCTGTAGAGCTGTTTGTTCATTCAGTTCTTAAAAAAAAAAATCTTTTCATGTTGTTAAACTGAGAACCAGATTGATTCATTCTCTCATTGGAGAGTCCTTTAGGAGAGTCCAGCCATAATGCTCACCTTGGTCAGTGTTCCTCCTTCACTTGCTGTGTTTTGAAATGCTGGCACAGGCTGGGCTGGGGCTTTTGTTGCATGTTCTTTGTGTTCAGTGAGTTCTGCAGTCCCTGCACCTCRGGGCTTCTGCCTTGGTGTGGTGCATGAGAACTAAAGATAAATCAGTTATGTAATGCTCTGCTTTCACAGAGAATTTCTGTGTGCTCACACACATAGGTCATGGAATTCTACCAAGTTAAAACCCAAAATAAGGGGCTGGATTTCATTTTTATATCTGCAAAACCATTATCTTTCTGCAATCTTAGTGATGTGTATAAAACTTGTGTTAGGAATGCTTGGACAATGTTGATCTTGTGTTTGGCAGGTGTCTCTCCAATTGTTTCAGAGCATAGAAAACAGATTGATGATTTAAAGAAATTTAAGAATGACTTTAGGGTAAGTTTGTCTCTGTTAATGGTGTCATCATTCTCATGTGCATCCAGATTATTTTAATGAATTGAACACGCTGCCTATGTTAACAGGTTTTATACTTTTGCCTAATGTATTAAAATATCTGTAAGAATTCATGTTATGTATTGTAAAATCAATGCTGACTCTTGTTTGTACAGCTGCCTAATGCACATAAATGTGAATATTGACTGTGCACTGAAAACAGGACTTGAAACCTGTTTGATCATTAGGCACAAATAATTATCTCACACTCCATATGGAGGAGCTGTTGCAAAATTAAATGAAGAGTTTTGCAGAGGAAAATTGAAGATGAATTCATATTACTTATTTCCTGGTTATAAGGGTTTATTAAATCAGGTTAGCTTTTCAAGTGGTGCTGTTAAATCACTCAGGGGATGAGTCCAGAGGGTTGTCTGAAGCATTCCTGTCACTCCTTAATCAACATACAGGTCACTTGAGTGGCTGAGCAGCTCCTTACACAGTGCCAGCTTAAACACTGTCAGTGCCCATGGATTCCTTTCCATGTAGAAATGGAAATGAGTGTTTTAAAAGGTCATTTCCAGATGATGGAGGCTTGTGGGACTGTGTTTTACTCTATGTATGTGACAGCATTAGATGGTCTCTCCTGAGTTTTGTATCAATTTACTGAATATTTCCCTTGGGTTTTTTCAGTTACAGTCCAGTTCCTCTTCAGATGCAGTGGATCAGCTGCTAAACAAAACCCGAGAAGGTGAAAAATCAAGAGATGTAGTTAAAGAAAAGACAGAATCCACCCCTAAAGAGTCTATCATAGAAGCTGGCAGTAACACCAACTCCAGTGGTGGCAGTAGCAAACCCAACAGTCCCAGTATTTCTCCTTCCATGAGTAACAGCTCTGARCAAAAGCGAGGGCCTGAGGTGACCTCCCAAGGTGTGCAGACATCTGGGCCTGGAAGTAAACAAGACAAAGAGGATAAAGAGGAGAAGAAGGATACTTCAGAGTGAGTAACCATGCCTTTTGGAATAAGCACATCTTTATTAACAGCAGACCTTGTGTAGAAGTCATGACTGGGTGACACATTCCTGGCTCTAGGTGCTGTTACACAGGGAGGAGCAGCAGGGGAAGGGACTGCCCTGAAAGTCATCTCCTGCCTCAGTGCAGAGCTGAGCATCCTGTTGATGCCTAGTTCACATCTAAAAGCTTATTTCAATGTTTTCCTGGCTCACATGAGCTGTGGTATCAACTGGAAAACTTTTGTGGTTAGTTGTAGTAAGAGTCCCTCAATGAGAGTGGCTTTTTGCATGYCATGAGGTGTTTGACTTCTCAGAAATCTGACTCACAGATGGAAATGAGGTGTTTCTTAAATGARTAATTGCAGATACTCCTGTAAAAGAATAATGCCCAACTTAATTTTTTGTTCTTTCTATTTAGGCAAGTTAGAAAATCAACACTTAATCCCAATGCTAAAGAGTTCAACCCTCGATCTTTTGCTCAAGTAAGTGATTTGATGCCRTTTATCAGTGCCTTTGAGTAGATCTTTATAAAACCAACCTTTTCCTTGGAGGATACTCAAACTAACCCTGCCATATCCATTGCTCACCTCTGTTTGTAGCCGAAACCTTCTACTACACCAACCTCCCCTCGTCCTCAAGCTCAGCCCAGCCCCTCCATGGTGGGGCATCAGCAGCCAACCCCCGTGTACACTCAGCCTGTTTGTTTTGCACCAAATATGATGTACCCGGTTCCAGTGAGTCCAGGCGTGCAGGTAAAGTGCTGCAAACTCCTCAACACTTCACAGAAATCCTCAGGAAGCTGAGCAGGGCTTAGGAATCATGGAATGGGTTGGGAAGGACCTTAAAGATCAGCTTGTTGTAGCYTGCGAGTTTTGAGTTAAAACAGTGAAATTGTGGAGCTTGTATTGCTCTTCTAAATGTAAATAATGTTGTTGTTAAGTTTTGGCTGTGTAAATACTGACTTTTCCCAGTGCTCCCTCAGTCTGGATGTTCAAATAATTCCAAACACTTGTAAATGCCAGCAGCCCACGTTTATTGTGGATCTGTGCAGGTTTCCTCCCAGTTCTCCAGGCATGGTSTCTCACTCTGCAGCTGTTTCTTTGTTCCAGCTGTGTCCCACTSGTTTCTGGTTGTTGTAGGGATCACTGGGATTTCAAATTTAGCTCCATTATGGAATATCCAGAGGTGRARRGGACCCACAAGGATTTTCAGCCCAACTCCTGGCCCTCCACAGACACTCCAACAATCCTCCCTGTCCCTGAGAGCGTTGTCCACCCTCTCCTGGAGCTCTGGCAGCCTCGGSGCTGTTCCCATTCCCTGGGGAGCCTGTTCAGTGCCCCAGCACCCTYWGRGGGAAGAACCTTTCCCTGATATTTCATCCTAACCCTCTCCTGACTCAGCTTTATACCAAAAAGCTGCTGTGAGGCTGTCAGGGTGAGCCCAGTGCCTGCAGGAGCAGCAGTAGCATTCCTGGGCTGGTTGTTGCCAACCATCTGGTCTTAGTTGTGTGTCCGTGCAGACTTAATGACACTGATCCAAGAAAATCTCATAGGTTAGGCAGAGTTCACTAAACCCTGTAGCAGAACACATCAAAGCTGAATGGGGCCCCCACCCCAGCAGACACTGAGTTTTTAAAGGAATATCATACCTTCAACTTGTTCTGTTTCAGCCTTTGTATCCTATTCCCATGACGCCCATGCCAGTGAACCAAGCCAAGACATATAGAGCAGGTAAAGGTGAGAATAATACTGCCTGTTTGGTTCTCAGTCTGCATGCAGCATGGCTAAATGACAAATGTTTGTGTGTTTTCTAATCCATGGCAATTTGGTTTCAATCAATATTTTAAATGCTATTTTTATTAAAGGGAAGTAAGTGGAAATACTAATGGATTTTTAGATAAACTAATTCAGCTAAAACATGCCAGGTGTGAGTAATGGGGGGTTGCTTGGCTTGGAATCTGATTTGACAAACAGGAAAACATCTCTGTTACTTGGAGCATTAGGRTGAGCTGATCATGTCCTGTATTTCATAAATATTACAGGTTTGTTTAAAGGGAACTTCTCTGCTGGTTTTCTGTACTGGTTTGCAGCCATGCCCCAGTTGGTGCTTTAATAGAGGGGTTTTTAACAAGATGCAGAGTCACTATTTCTCCAGGAAGAGYTTGCTCTGCTGCCCTTCTGGAAAGAGCTGGCTCCAGTTAGTTCTTGTTCATTCCTGCTGCCCCAGTGACTGAGCAGCTGGACTGACAATGACAATGCCACGTTTTTCAGTGACACCCGTGGCTGTGGAGTCATGATGGGTGGTGGGATGTTCCCTGTGCTGGGCAGGGCAGTGAGGGAGCAGAAAGTGCTGCTCTTGTTCTTGTGCTGCTGTTSCAGGGAGTGCTGTAGCTGTGCCCAGTGAATGCTTCTGCAGTGGCAGCCATGCTGCAGGACAGCAGCAGCACTGCAGCTCCAGTCACTGCAGGAGGAAATTGTTTCCTGCTGTTCAGAAACAAACAAGTGGCTTTTATCAACCTAGGGGAGACAAAACCCTGCAATGTATTTCTGTGTTAAAACASAGTAACTTCACTGTGGCCTCACCCCTGAAATCTTCTGGTTAGTAACACTGTTTTAATCAGAAATATATTGCTGAATACTCCCTTGCTGGGTGAGGCAGCTCCAATTCTGAGCTCCTTTTTAAGTTCCAATATTTCCTACATATCCMTCTGTGTGCAGCACAGCCCTGTGGGAGCTGCCTGGGTTACAGCTCTGTGCCTTCACTCTGTTCAAGTTGCCTTCTGTGTTAACTTCTTTCTCTTGTTGATCTGCAGTGTAAATAAAATCATTGAGTGAATTTACAGATGTTGTCTCCYCTCCCTAAGAGGTTGCCCCTGCAGTGGAGTTTAGAGGAGCTTGAGATAGCTCAGTTAATAGTTGCAGGAAGCTGGAGCTCTCCTGGAGCTCCCATGCCCCTGGTTTATAGGCTGAATTAGTTTGTTCCAAGTGAGTTGGGTGGTCGCCTTCCCATGACAGCTCAAGTGATCCCACCCTGCTCTGCTCTCTTCATCTTTCTTCCTTCTTAATTATTCCTACTCCTTATAGGTTTTGTCTCCCTCAGTGTTGTCTGTGACGTAAAATTTGCTTTCTGCTGCCCTGAGGGGTAGCACAGAGCTCAAAAGATGYGAAAACCTCGAGTTGTGGCTGGGTGGAGACCTTTATTGTGCTCTCCTCAGCCATAAGCACGAGTCATTTTGACATAAAGACTCAGATTTCCAGCTGATGGAACAGTGGCTGAGTTGTTCTCATAGAAGGTGAAAAAGCCTTTTAAAGGGGGCAGGATTCATTGGTTAATGTAGGTATCCTGATATAACCTTTCTCTTCCACTTCTGATTCTGGTCAGTCTTTCTCTCCCTCCACCTTTCTTCCTTCACAAAAAAGGCAGGGCTGRGTTTGTGGCTGTGTATATCCTGCCCAAAGGCAGTGGTGAAAATCATGTATTTCCTGGAGAAACTCTCCTTCACAGGTCATTTTTGACAGAGCTCTAACCCATGGCTAAGGGTGTGGGGTGAGGATATTCCACGTGGTCCCAGTAACATTATTATAACGTAGAACCTTTCAGAAAGCTCCACATTTTTTTCTCTGTCGTTCTAACATGAGACAATCTTTGTTTTCCAGTACCAAATATGCCCCAGCAGCGGCAAGACCAACACCACCAGAGCACCATGATGCATCCTGCCTCAGCAGCAGGCCCTCCAATTGTAGCTACTCCACCTGCTTACTCTACACAATATGTTGCATATAGCCCCCAACAGTTTCCCAATCAGCCTCTTGTGCAGCATGTGCCACACTACCAATCTCAGGTAAGAGTCCTTTCCATGCTCCTGATCAATCCAAGCACAAATAATGAAGTGGTTCAGAGCTAAATAACCCCCTTGTGTCYAGTCCTGAGTCACCCTGAAGAGTTTCTGTGTTCTGGAGCACACGTGGTGATCTTGGAATGTGCTTCAAAGCCTGTAACAAATTTTAAGGTCCTAATGAATTTTAATGTCCTAACGAATTTTAAGGTCAGTTTAGAAGTTGGCATTTATTATTGATATGGTTTTTTAGCTCTTTGAAGAGTTTCTTTAGGTCATGGCCAGCACATCTCCTGGTTAAGTGTTCTAAAAATAACTTAGCTTGGTGGACTGCTCTTACTTCAAAGGCTGTTAAATCTACACGTGTAATTGGATAAATGTATAAGCTTAATGCATTATTAGAGTGGCAAAAATTGGACATGCCAATGTTTGCTGTCAGTTTCTAGCCCTTAAATTTTGGAAACAATTGGGACAATCACAGCAGTGTGAAATCACAACAGTGAAATCCTCAGCTCGCTCTGCATTGAGCAAGGCCGAGCTGCCGCCCTTTCAATCCCGACTGTTTAGATGACAAAAGTTTCTTTGGAGTTAATTGTTAACCCAATTAACTGTGTGGTTTTTCCTTTGTTCTGCCTGCAGCATCCTCATGTTTATAGCCCTGTAATACAGGGCAACGCTAGGATGATGGCCCCACCAGCACACGCACAGCCGGGTTTAGTATCTTCCTCTGCAACACAGTACGGTGCGCATGAACAGACACATGCTATGTATGGTAGGAAACGTTTTGTGTTATATGTAACTTTTTAAGTCCTTACCTTGTGCAGGGGATGTATTTAATCTCAGCCTTCCAACGTGGGTATCTCAGTAGATGTGGTTTATATTTCATAAAATGATGATGATGATGATGATGAGCAGAGCATTTGAAAACTGAGCCAGCTGGTTCAAATGAAAACGCAAGTGTGCTGATTTCGGTAGGATGCCAGTGACCAAGATGAGATTTCAACCTGGGAGCTGCTAAAGAATATCTGCTGAAAGAAGTTTGTTCAAGTTCTCTTGATGCTCTTGATACATCATCCCTTGTTTGTTCCTTGATTATAATTAGTACTTGTTTTATTGCAAGGTTATGACCTCAGTTTCAAACTTGACTTTAGTTCTGGCAACTAGTGAAATGCTGTCTTTATGATACTACTGGCATTATTAACAGTATGAACACTGCTGTTTAAGCAAAATAAACCATGTGTTGCTTACCTTTCTCATTTGGTAAGTCAAGAATAAGTAAATGCAACAGCTCATGTATTGCTCTCACTTGGACAATTAGTCTCTAGCATTATCAGATGGGCATTTTTCACTCACAGTGAAGTGCTGAAAATGTGGGTTACCTTGTGACAAAAGTAAAATGTGCAAGAACTTTCTAAAGCATTATAAATGTATGATAAATCAAGGCCCAATTTGGAGGAAAAAGAGCTCACTGCAAAACATGCTATTGAAAGAGGTAGAGTCAAGGTTGTTTAAGGCTTGGAAATTGTCATAAAATGTCAAAACAGCAGATGGTCTCTTGAAAACATGGCATTTCAATACTTGTTATAGCATCTGAGGAAAAGTTTTATTGGGTCACATATATTATTGACTTAGATTCTAATAAAAGATTTTCTGTACCTTTAGACATCTTTGTATGTTTTCGGGTGCTCAGTTTTACACTGCTACTTAATGGAAGTCCATGACATGTCATGAAAAYTTACAGAGAATCTGGAGTTTAGTGGGAAATTAATTCTGATTTTAAGAGGTGTCTTACCCGTCTGAAAACATCTTGTCAGATCTCTGCAGTGGTGTGGTTAACAGAGTTAAGAAGCAAAAATAACTTATTTTGATGCTCAGAGGAAGAACATTTGAGCTCATTTGTGCTGAAGCTGAAATGGAAGTTACTTGTAGAGATTAATCTTTCTCTCACAGGTCCTTGCTAATTGTATTACTTTGATCTTTTCAACTCYTGTGCTTGAGGTGTCCATGTAAACAGATCTTCTGTTTGCTTTTTCATTAGATTAAATAGAATTCCGATAAAGCGAATGATCAAAGGCTTTCAGACCTTTATTGGTGAAAACCCTCCTCTCAAATTCTAATTAAAATAAAACCAAACAYGAGATAATCTGAGATTTGATTCAGAATGGTTGCATGTGACTTTCTAGCAATTTCCCATTGTGCACCATCCTTATCTTCTGTAATCAGTGGGTTCTGCAGCGTTGAAGTACAAGCCTTGCTTGGCTTTGATCAGATGTCTGTATAGTTTCTTTTCACTGATATTCTAACTTACAACTGTTAGATCTCATTTTGTGTTGGTTTTGCAGCTTGTCTGTTGTAGATATGTGACTACCTGCCAGTGCAAACATCTAAGTTGGGTCAAACTTGAGAATTCTTTGGTATTTCCTGCCATGTAATTAAATATTATTTCCCCAAGAGCACCATATTTAACAGAAATGGCCTGTCCTCCTGTGTGCTTTCAAGTAGCTACTTGGTGACTCTTCTAAATATTCTCCCACCTTCCAGTAAATGATGGAGTGCTTGAAATTTTTATTACTGAAACCACTGAACCCAAGAGGATCATGAACTCCATGTGATAAACCTTTTTAAGGGTGTGTTCTTGCCCCTGTGCAGACGTGTTCAGTGAACATGAACTGTCTCAAATGTACCCTTCACCTTCCAAGGTGACAGTGACACATGGAATGACTCCTGATGTTCTGCAGCAGCCTCTCAATTCACATTTTTGCAAGGCTTGCATATGCTGGGTGCCTGAAGACCTGGCCCAGACAGACTGTGCTTCCTCAAAGTGTGTCCAGCTGTAACGTGTCCACTTCAGCTTCCATTTATCCATGTGTGGGAAAAGGCAGGAATGCCAGAGGTGACCAATCTGAGCTGCTCATGGAACTAAAGAACATCATGCTGGAATTGTTCACATCTGACTGAGTGACTATAAGAAAATATTCATAATTTATGTGCTGTCTTTTGGGAATTTTAAGTTTACCCACATTTGAACTAAATATACCTGTGCACTTTAATTCTGGTCCTCTCTTAAAAAAAAATTTGAAAGTACAGAATAACAACTTCCTGAGAAACAACCACCGCTGCTGCTTTTGATTTTGCTCARACAATTTCCCTTTTGGCTCTTAAAAATTGCTATCTGATTTTTAAAAGATATATTATTACTTAATTGTAGCACTGATACCAGGATTCAGTGGGCCACGCTGCCCTTTAACCCTTCAAGGTACYGGTGCTTGCTTTGAGTTATTCCTGCAAAATTCACTCAGTTTTTCTCCTGCATATGTGGTAGAGAGAAGATGTCTGCAAGAACTACTGTGCTGAGACCTGGGGGTTGGGGGGAAACTGCTTATCAAGTATTCCTAAGGTGTGAAATATTTTCTGGTAAGATCTGAAACTCCACCTTCACTAWTGGTTTGGGACGAGTTGAAAGTCTGTGGCAAATAGTAACAGCCTGGCAGCCAAGAGCAAATCCTGTCGATTCACTGGCAGAATTTTGGGGTTGTTTTCCTTCCTGTCTTGTGAAGAGATAGCTGAATCCAAATTACATACAGTGAGCTACACTTGGTGATAAGCACTCTTCCATTTTAAAGAAAAGTACTTTTGTCTAATGCTGTTTAATGGGATATTCCTGCACTTCTGGGATTTCCTTGCCGGTTCACAGTGTCACAACCCCGCTGTGGCCAAGAGAGAGAAGCAGAGCTGCATGGTCCCAGTAACCCCAGCTAAAGACAGGACAGAGGAGTGTTCAGATCTCTGGGGTTTTCCCCTCAAAATGGGGAAGGACAAAGTCCAAACAACTTTCTTCCCAGCCAGACGATAACAACGTCTGCGACCCTGCAGCTGCGGACGGAGCCGCCATGTCCGGAGAGTTTGAAATGTGACACCTTTACCTGGAAATGTGACACCCAGCCCACCTGGAGGTGTCATCCCTCCCCTGCTCAGCTGCACCTTGGGTTCAGGAGGTTCTGTGTCTGTCTGGCAGCTGCTGGCTCAGGGTGCCCTCCCAGTCCCTGTCCTTGGGCTGCTGGAGTTTGCTGGCCACGGTCCCAGTTTGGCTCCTGTGTCACACAAAGCCCAGGCCAGGCTTCTGCTGCTGGTAGAGAATTTGGCTACCAAGTAGAGGGTGGATCTGTCCATTCCTGTGACAATGAACTTGTGTTAGTTTTCTGTGTGRCTGAATTGTTTCCAGATAATTGGAGTCCTCTGAAAAACTTTTGTGTTTAAGAACTTGTGTAAAACCAGACCTGGGTTTTACACAGATGCATTTCCTGTTTTTTGTGCTCTCATTCCTGTCCCTGTTCTCCCTTCCCTTTTCCCCTTCTGCTATGTTTTACTGGTCTGGTGTTGTCTCTAACTTTATCTGGTTTCTGTCTCAGCAGTAGAGTAAATTCTATTCCCCTGATAGTACAATGGTGGATATAATATAAACCTCAGAGGATTCTCCAGGGACTAAGAGTGAACCAGTCACCAAAGTTGTCTTGGAACTGTTCAGAATGGCAGTGCTATAGCTGAAAAAGCAAGGGCCAGTTTCTGCTCTAGTGTAATTGCATTTTAACYTTCTTGTTACAGTGGACAGTAACAGACCATGAATTGACATAAAGTTTCTTTTTGTGTTAATGAAGAACTGCAGACCTCAGTGTCAGAGTTAAGAAGGAAGGCTTACTCAGACTTATGTTTCATCTCCACTAATTTGTAAAACAAAATATCTAGCTCTAATAGCAGCTAAGTGAATAAAAATATCTGCATGGTTCTAGAGTCTTCAAAAAARAATTAAAAAAAATTAAAACTGACACTGACCTTTCCAGAAGATGGGAAGTATGCACGTGGCAAGAGGCTAATTTACCTTTCTATTTCCCAAATTCAGCATGTCCCAAAATACCATACAGCAAGGAGACAGGCCCTTCTTTCTACTTTGCCAGTGAGTTGGGTTTTTTGTACTAATTTTGATTGTACAGAAAAGCACTTTCTAAAGAACCACATGTTAAAGGAATGGGACCTGTTGAGGGAACAAGTTTCCTTGCACCAAACCAGGATGTGGAAAACGCAGGAAGGTTCCTCTCAGTGGGCAGGAATGGAGCTTTGGAACAGATTTCTATAATCACAGGAAGCTGAGTTGTCAATTCTTCAAAAATTTATTTTGAATATGGAATAATCTCTGACTTCACTACTCAGTCTTTTCATCTGCAGCCAGAAATGGGCTCTAAGAAATCCTCCCCTGTGAGGCTGGTGAGGCTCTGGCACAGGGTGCCCAGAGGAGCTGTGGCTGCTCCATCCTGGAGGTGTCCAAAGCCAAAGGCTGGATGGGGCTTGGAGCAACCTGGGGGAGTGGAAGGAGTCCCTGCCATGGCAGGGGGTGGAGCTGGATCATCTTGGAGGTCCCTTCCCACCCAAAGCACTCAGTGATTCTGTAGCCTCTGTTTAAACCTGTGGGAGCTGCCTTGCCCCCTTTCATGAGCCCAGCAGGATTTTTACACCTGATGAGTTCCCAGCTTCCTAAAAGGAGAAGCAGCTTGGGCTTCATCCCTTTTAAAAGCCATGGCTCAAGTTCTGAGCCCCTGGGAGGAAATAACTCGAGCTGCAGCTGAGGTGGAGGAAGTTTTGTGTGGAGCTGCACTGAAGGAGTGCTGGGAACAACTTGTGGTCATCACTGTGTGACAGGGATGAGATGAGGACTCCTTGGAACTTTCTCAGTTCCATCCCTGGCTCAGGTGGGGCTGTGCTGGTGCCACCAGCATCGCTGGAGGCACTGGGACAGGATCTGRTGCTCTCTGGACACAGCAGCCTGGTCCAGCTCATCCAGGAAAGGCAGAGAGCTGCAGAATCCTGCCTTGTCTGCCCTGCTGGTGTTCAGCTTTGAGGAAGCTGAGCTTTGAGGGGTGAGGCTTGCAGGATGAACTCTCACCCAGGACATGGGAAAGGAGGAGTTGCAGTTTCAGGCTGTTTCTGTTCTTGCTCCTGTCCTGCTGTGGCACTTGTTGCTGTGTCTGTCTGTCTGTGCAGCCCATGCCAGGCACTCTCCTGGTTTGGTTTATTATTTTTTTTTTTTTTGCATTAGCTCATGCAAGAGGGATGTGAGAAAAAGCGTTTGTTCTCCAAAAATCTCCTCTGGAGCAGATTTCCTGTGTTTCTTGTGCCACACTGGTTCTGCCTGGGTGGGGGCTGTAGGTTGCTGCCCTGGGCTGTGTTCTTGCCTCTTGGTTTGGTGCACTGAAATCACTTCRATAACCTCGTTCCTTTCTTGGATTATTTTTGAAGTCAAGTCCACTCTACCTGTGTAAAATGACTTCTTGAAATGTTTGTGTGATGAAAGAAACATTTGCTATTTCTTTGCTTCCTACCATTCAGGTCTTTTAAATGTAGTTATCCTCACCATCTTACTGGCTCTGGCAATAGTTTTGAAGTTTGTTCAGTGGTCAGTTCTTGAAAATAGGCTCTTCATTGCATCTTTGGACCGTGACCARCACTGACCACCATTGGCACCATTGAAATTCCAGGGAAAAAACAAAATTACAAAATGCCACGATGTGGTTTCACATATTCCCTTGTAGCTGGGAGTTCTGCTTGATTTCTGCTGCTCTGACCTCTTCTGATTTCAGCTCCTTCTGTGGGTTCTGTGGCTGACTACTTCTTGTTTGCTCTCAGAAATGGGGTGCAGTTCTGTGGAGTTGAATTCAGTAATTCAATCCCTGTGATGTTTTTCTCCCACCCCGTGACTGAGTCCCTCCCCATCCCGTGTGTCCCTGCCAGGTCAGTGCAGTGAAATATCTCACATTAGAGCCAATTTGATTAGAAAGATGCAGAAGTGAAGCAGGGCAGCCCAGGCAGAGGAATTTAAGGCATAAAGGCTGAGAAACCCAGTGTGTTTGTGCTGGAGAGAGCTGAGGTGACTTGCAGCAAGGTGTGTCCTTTCCTAGAGCTTTCCTGGCACATTCTCAGGTAATAGGTGGCCATTTGGAAAATCTCTAAAACACTGACAGTTTGGGGAAAATGTTGGATAATGGGTCTTTTTTTTTCCCACCTCCTGTCTTGTCCTATTTGCTGTTAATTTGTGTAGTGAGCTGTTTTGATGACCAGGCAAAAATTCCTTTAAGAAATCCCAGGGAAAGTGCTTTAGTTCAGGTGAATTTTTCATGACTTTTACAAGGCTCCTTTGACAGCCCTGCTGGTCTCAGAGATTTCATTGGCTTGGCAGGAATTACTTGCACTAACTAAACATGAAAAACCATTTACACTGCTGGAGTTGGAGTCTGAGCTCTGGTTTTGAGCTGGGAATGCATTTCAGACCTGCTGTGTCATTCTTGGTGTGTGTGCAGGGACTGGCCAGGATGTGGAGAAGTGCCCAGATAACATTTTTTGAAAGGCATTTTTAATATTACTATTAAAACATAATTTGCAGCAGCATCTGAAGTGGTTTTAAGCTTTATAAATTTGGTCATTAGGGTGACCTGCTAAAGACAAAATGAAGGAGAGGAGAAACTGAAAATTAAATATTTTCAGTATACAAATGTCCAGTGCTTCAAATCCAAAGCTGTGGATTATTAGGTGGTTTTGGAAGAGCTGACACTATGACAAAACCTGATCCTCCCCCTGGTTTATATCTGCTCTTTGGGGTGCTATTCCTTGGTTTAACTGGTGTCTTAAGAGAGAAATTCCTTATTGTGAAGTTTTATTGTAGAAATATTTGCTTCAGAACAACTGAGTTTATTATTCTCTTGGCCATAAAGAACCAAAAGATGAATTGCACAAATGGTTTAATGGAGTCCCACATTATTTTGGGGGCTCTTAACAAGTGATGTGGGAAACCTTGAGTATCTTACAACTTGGAATTAAATTTCATATTCATTTTAAAGCCTCTTGAATGGAGTTAATTTGTAGTCAGGCTTGCCAGCTCTGTGGCTGAGGCACTGGGAGGATTGCTRCCCTTTGGCAAGCAAGTAATCCCTCCTTGCATTTATTTCTATTACTTTGACAAAGATAATCATTTCTGGCCTTCTTCAGAGCGTGTATAATAATGAGGTTGAGAAATTGTCCTCCTGTAGAAAGCCATAAACCTGGTACTGTAAAAAAGATCAGCTTTGCCATTGATAATTTTGGTGTTGTCAGAGGACAAATGTCTGAAAGTCAAGTAGGAGCATGGCAGGGATGCTGCTGCAAAATACATTTTAGTAGTGATACCAGGAAAAAATCAAAAATACTTGGATTTAAAGCATAACAAAATGCTGTGGCAGAAGATCCTGCTGGCTTTGACAGTGTGCTTAGAAAATATTGAGGTGTTTTTGAAACCCCTCTCAATCAGGAGGTCTCAGAGTGCACAACTGTGCTTGCACATGTGGATAAGAACATTAGGATCAACTCCAGGCTGCAGGAATTTAGTTCATCTGCATTAATAGCCTGAAACTGCTCATCACTGCGAGGCCATTTGCTCAGTGAAGATTTAATAGAGCTTGCCAGGGATTAAGTTAAATGTGGCAGGCAGTTATTTTCTAAAGGAGGAACCTGCACAGGGGAGAAAAACCTCAATTAGGCAAAAATATCCTGGCTCTCTGTGTTCTGGTGAGTTGGAACATGTCAGAACTTGGATTTTTAAGGTTTATAGCAAACCAGACTGGAGGAAAACTGCAGTGGCCATCAAGTTCTTATATAATACAAACCCCATTAAAAAAAAATATGTATAACCTGGTAGATACTCCTCAGTAATTAACTTCAGAGCCACCAAAAGGCACCAAAACAAATAAAGAACAGTTGAAGGAAATATTGAGGAGCAGGCTGATAGTTTACTTTGGCTGTTTGCTTTTTTAGCACTTTGTCAGCAAAACTCTCCTTGGTCTTTCAGGCTGTGACATCAGAAGGATTGACACGTGTTGTCACACACAGAAGTAGCTGCAGACGTGGCCTGCTTGTTGCACAAACCTAAAAGAAATAGGGGAAACATCCTCATTTTTAGGGTCCTGCTTTTGCATTCCATGATTTGTGTTGAAAGGAAGACTCGTTGTCATTATGGCTTTTCATACTTGCTGAAATTCCCTCAAAAGTTAAAAAAAAAATAGGATTTAGTGTGGCCCATTTGGAGCAGGACAGAGCAGGATCCAAGAAGGAACTGGGTGTTTGTTGTTGGAGACTGGCACAGCTGTAGCAACAGATGTGGCTTCACTGGGGTAAAAGTTTTCTGTTGTTCAGTTTCTTCCTTTTTGGGAATTTTGTACCTTATTTGCTTCTGGTTCAAGGAATGAAGAATTCCATGGCAGTGTTGGGGAACTCGCAGGATGGTGGTGATCCAGAACAGATTGGCCTCRAGGGCAGAGGCAAAATGGGTTATTTTAGCACAAGAAAGTGGCTTCAGCAAAAATTTGATGCTTGAGCAGCCTCAGTTTTGTCAGCTGTGATGTGTTTATTTACTCTGGAGTGCAAGGGCAGAGTTTGTGCTTCCCTCTGACTGTTCTGTGAGCAATTTCCAGAAGAGTAGCATGGTGAGGTTAGCCAGGTATAAGGCCAAAGAATTTTTTTTGGATGGTGGAAATAAAAATGGTTCGTAACATCTTTGAAAAGTATATCTCAGGAAATCCTAAATTGTATGAAAATTATAAATTTGATCTTTGAAACTGGTCTGTTTGACAAAACAAAAGATGAAATACTGCTTTTCTCTATGTAGTATCTGTTATATTGTCAAATTAGGGAAGATGAACTGTCTAATTATGGTTGTTTATAGACTTTCCTGCCAAACCAAACTACACAAAAGCAAGGTAAGATCATCAGCTATTTGCAAGATAAATATATATATTTTTTTTAGAAGGGGGAGGGAATATACTTACAGACTGAGTTATGAAATTTTCAAATGCAGATGGTGACTTGATGGAGGTGCATGTCCTGTACCTGGTGTTAAATATTCCTCTTTTTCATCCTAGTTTCCACTGGCTCACTTGCTCAGCAGTATGCCCACCCTAATGCTACCCTGCACCCGCATCCTCCTCATCCTCAGCCTTCTGCCACCCCAACTGGCCAGCAGCAAAGCCAACATGCTGGAAGCCACCCTGCTCCAAGCCCCGTGCAGGTAACACAACCCTGAGTGGCTGCAAATCGTGTTTAAGGGGTTGCAGCTGTCCAGTGCTTGATGTTGATGTATTGATTTCTCTGAGAGGGAAAAGGGTGGGATGGAGCAGAGTCCAACCACTCATTTCTCCCTGTTCACAGGGGATGGGGGATGTTTCAGTTTAAGGATTAAGGAAGGAGCATAATTGGGTCAGTCTTTCATATGAGAGAAGTGGAAATAGCAGATAAAYGCTGAGAAGTGTTTGATTGGATTTTGTCAAAGCAGCTGAAAACAAAGTGGTCCTTGGAATAGTGCTGCATTCCTTAATTCCCTCCTGGGACCCAGCTCCAGGTTCTGCCTGGTTTTACCTGGCACTCTGGGTTCTGTTTGCCAGCAGAAGCTGAGCCTGGTGAGGTTATAAAGAGTTCCCCCACAAGCATGGCTGATCCTTAGATTCACCATTTCCAAATTCAGAATTAAGAGCAGTTTCCCAGCCCTTTCTCCTTAACAGAATCAATGCAATTCCTCAGCCCTAACCTAAATAATTCTTGTGTTTTCTTGCAGCACCACCAGCACCAGGCTGCCCAGGCCCTGCACCTGGCCAACCCCCAGCAGCAGTCGGCGATTTACCACGCWGGTCTAGCTCCAACCCCTCCTTCCATGACGCCAGGCTCCAACACGCAGTCTCCACAAAACAATTTTCCTACAGCACAACAAACAGTCTTCACCATTCATCCCTCCCATGTTCAACCTGCATATACCAATCCGCCACACATGGCCCATGTCCCCCAGGTAAACACAGTTTAACAACCTTCAAGACTAAATGTCTTAATGCCACAAAAGTTAGGACAGTCGGGCCTGCTGAAGTGATTGCCAATCTGTCACCTCTCAGCACAGACTTACCTGTTGTTGTTATTTAGGTTTCTGTCTGTACATTGCCTTTATTTAGAATTTTGACAAGGTGTACTTGGACCTCAGCTTCCAACACCTAGTGCATCTGCAACTGTAGTTTAATGAAGACATCTTAAGCTGGCACTGCTACTGAAATAAATTGAGCTCTCTTCCCAGTTCCTGGCTCCCATCCTTGTCCCTGCCCCACCACTCTGCTCACAGAACTGCTTGGCCGTGGAGCAGAGCAAGCTGGGGATACAATTCAGCTGAAATGTGCCTCCCCTACCCCCTTTTTAGGCTATTTCTTGGTCAAATCAGTTCCCTGCTCAGTCAGGTGCCTGATCCCAGGAAGAGCTGGCATACAGAAAGGTTGGAGGTGGGAGCTGAGTGCAGAAAGGCTGAATTGCTGCTTTTGGTGGCAGTTTCAGGCCCTGCATCGTAGACAAATTTTATACAAATACATCCAGAAAAGGACATGACAGGATTTACAGGGAGAAGCAAGGCAGTGCAAGGGAGAGAGGAGAGAGTTAAGGTGACTGCAGGACAATCCTTGCAGAAAGAAGCCTCTGTGTGTGTGSTGTGTGTGTGGTTCTAAATGAACTGCTTGTGCTGAAGCTCCCCAAAGATTGTTGGGTAACCTAAAACAACAGTCTTTGCTTCAGAATCAGAAACCCACTTCTCTTAACTGCTGCCTCGTGGTCAGCTCCCTGAGAAAAAGGATTTGGGGAAGGGAAGCACATGATAGATTAATCAAGAGCTCCATGTAAAGCAGTGTGACACAGATTTTCTGATGTTTACTAAATCTCCTGGATTTAGTGTCCTTTGTCAAGGAATGGGCAGTTCAATCAATAATTTGCCTGCACAATTTTTTCTTCAGACCAAGAACTTGGTGTCTGGTTTCTGCCTTCTCCTACAGGTTAACAATAGTTTGGGATAAGGTGACTAGCTGTGATCAGGGACGTTAATCTGACAGATGTCCAGTCCCTTGCAGAATTCTGATAAAATCTTTGCTTTGGTCCCTGGGACAGTCAGTTAAACCAATAAATCAATAGTTCTGTAGGAATCGTTTTACTGATGTTGAGTTTTTAGCTTTTTGATTCTCTTAGGCTTTTGATTTCTCTGCTTTTTTTTTTGGGAGGGGAGGATAAGGAGAGGATGGCCAGAGCTGATGATTGCTGTGGCATCTTGGCTCGTCCTCCCCTTCTCTGGTTTCTGCCAGAAACAAGACTCCTGCTCTGCTCTGGTGTGAAGGCACTGCTGTGAATGCCTGGGTTGTGTTTAGAGCTTCTCARAGGGGTCTTGGCTTAGTGGCATGTCCAGTGCTGTGATTTGAAACATGRAACATTTGCTTGAAGGCCATGAAAGGGTAAAGCTGTGCCTGAGTTGTGCCCTGGCCAGGCCAGGCCAGGGGTGCAGGATGTGACCATTGCCTTCCTTTCTGTGTGCCAAGCAAACCAAATTAAACAAATCAGATGCAACTTTGAGTCAGAACTGACTGCTCAGGCAGCATTTTTAGCAATCACAGACAAGGCCTGCCTTGCCCTTGATTTTAACTTGTGCAGTCTCTTCTGCAATTTTTTTTAGAATGAAAGCTGCAATTTGTGATATTTACACCAAACTAATTGACTTTCCCAATGAAGTAGTTCCCTCAAAAATCTCTAGTGAAGGCATAACTACAGTTCTGTCAGAAATTTTAAATGCATGTAATTATTCCATCGTGGGGAAACTAATCACTGGATTTAATCATTTTTTAGCAGCCTCATTCCCAGCTTCTAAACACAATTCTAAAATACCACGTAGTAAGAATTTCAGTTAGGCCAACACAGGGGATCAATCCAATTTCCCTTCAGGTTATCAGATGAATCTTGAGCTGGTGGATATCTCACTTGAGAACCAGTACTTTAAAATTCATTAGAGAGTGCTGTCAGCTGCCAATTTGCAAAATGTTTGAGCCACAGCAGAAAAATTTTATCCACTGTATGTATTGACTCCAGCTGCTCTATGAATAGCTGCTTTATAATGATGGCTTCTACAATAGCATGTTTGTCAAAGTCAACGTGGAGCCAGTCCTGGGAGGTATTTCTGTTCCACAGCCTGATCTCCTAAAGCTTTTTTAGAGCAAGAGTGAGATTTGAATTGCAGTTCCTGCCTTTAAAGGCTTCTGGGGTGCTACTAACACGTGCAAGTCTGATCAAAGAGTTTGGGGAATGTCTGTGATGAGTCAAGTAACCCTTTTTGTCTTTAAGAAATAAAATTCTAGCCACTACCTGCTATTTGTCTTTACTGGCATGGGAGACCTGTGAGGCTGCAGTTCTGGGATATGGTAGAAGGACAAAGCAAACCTTAGGTACAAATGATGGGGTTTTGGGGCTTTTTTWTTTCCCWGGAGAAATCTACTGAGAGCTCTGAGTTCCTTTGTGCTTTTAAGAAATGAATGTTTGCTAGGTTTTTAAATAAAATAAATTGATGACCTCTAGAGACATGAACTGCTCTGAGCTAAAGAACCACCAAGTTCCTGAAGTTGTTTGCCAGAGGTGATCAGCCATGGGAAGGAATAATCTCCTTTTCCACTGAGACTTAGCCCTGATTGCTCAGATTACACAAGAACTGCGATGAGCTGAACTGGAAGCAGAACAAAGCTGCCCTGAGAGTGTGAAGGGATGAAATCACTCATGTCAGGAGGACTTGGCTGAGCCCTGTGTGGGCACAGGTCACTGGAGAGGACAAGGAGGTTCCCAGGGCAGGGAGCCAGGAGAGAACGTGGGGTTGTGCAAGGAGAGAGCTGGGGAAAGGATGCCAGACTCCCAGTGCCTGCGAAGTTCCTACCTGTACCCTCTAGGAAGTGCTTTGATCTAGGTTTCTAACAGAAATGTTTTGAAGATTTGTTGCTGAATTGTTTTGTTTTTTTTTTTAATACCCCCCCTGTTTAATGCTGGCAAAATTGCTAAAATTGAGAACCCAACTCAGAGCCAGCAGTAAGGAGCGCTTTTTTAATTATTATTTTTTTTCCTTTTTGTTGTTATTTTTTTTTTCTGTGTTACAACTTCTGCCTTAATCCCTAATTAAAAAAAAAAAATATTAAAAAAAAATCAAATAAATGAAGAGTAAACCTTTGCTGACGGAGCAAACTTTCGCCAGTCATGTGGCCAGGAGTTGCTGCCTCCTTGTGACCATGATACTAAAGAGCTCTTTGTTTCAGGCTCATGTACAGTCAGGAATGGTTCCTTCTCACCCAACTGCCCATGCTCCAATGATGCTAATGACGACACAGCCTCCCGGTGGTCCCCAAGCCGCCCTCGCTCAAAGTGCACTACAGCCCATTCCAGTCTCGACAACAACACATTTCCCCTATATGACCCACCCTTCAGGTGAGGAGTGTGTGCCTGGGAGACCTGCACCCTAACTGAGCCAGGTCGAGGAGTGAGGACTGGGAGAAACCAGATCTTTGGGGAAAAAAAAATTAAAAATTAAAAAAAAACTTAAAACKACAAAGAAAACCAACGAACCTTAAGATGTCCTTGTGTTTGACAGCTGTGCTGTGGCAGCCTGGAGGAGCATAGRTTTAGCTGAGATGTACCTAATTCAGGGAATATTCTTGATTTTTCTCTAGCTGGAGTGGAGGAATGAGGAGTGTGAGGCACTGGCAGTGTGGGGCTGAGTTTTCCGTGGATTTGCCGTGGGGGATGGACTGTGTGCAGTTTATAATGATCAGAGGTTTGATTAAATCTTGAGCACAGCAGTGAAATGTTGTGTGGGGGTAGGGCTGCTAGGCTGCTGTTAAAGTAAAGTGACAACTGAAATCTAAACTTTAATTCAGAGTATTCTGCAGCTTTGCTTTGGGGGAAAAGTAGGAGTTGTGTGACTTCTTTCCRCTTTAAATTTAACCTTGTTTAGGTTTCGTTGATTATTCAAGTTCAAACAGCCTCTGAACTTCTGTAGTGATTTAGTTTTACCTGATGTTTCTTGGGGAATGTGTGAGCAGAACAAAGCTGCTTTCTGAGGGCTTAGGTAGGGAAAAAGCAAAAATAAAACATCCCAAGGACATCTTGATGTGCAGGGTTTTGTTTTGTTCTCTAAAAAAATAAAAAGAGAAAAAATAAAAATAAAAGAAAGTTGAGCTCAGTAGTTGTCCTGTGACCACTTTACTAGCAAACTGTTGTGTGGCTTGCCAATTTATTATTTACATTTGAACTTTTTTTTTACAGTACAAGCCCACCACCAACAGCAGTTGTAAGGCTCATCTGGAATAACTGAAAGGCTGGATACCTTTTGTAGGCCAAATACCCTCCTTCTACTGCTTCTGCCAACTGGAAGCACAGAAAACTAGAATTTCATTTTATTTTGTTTAAAAAAAAAAAAAAATTTGATTTCTTGTAACATCCACTAGGAATGCTAACAGTTCATCTTGCAGTGGGAGAGATTCGGACTGAGTAGAGGCATTTAGGAACTTGTGGGCTATTCCATAATTCCATGCACTGTATCTGAGTCCTGCAAGTGCCCCAACTCTGCTTGCTGAAAACTGGAAGTTATTTATTTTTTAATGACCCTTCAAAGTTATGAACTCGTCAGCTAGCAAAAGAAGTAACAAGAGTGATTCTTGCTGCTATTATCACTAAAAATCAAGACTTGGAGATCCCTTTTACTTCTAACTAAACTTGAAACAGGTTCAGTAAAAAAAAAAAAAGAAAATTCTAATCGTCAAACGGATGAGTTATTATTTATAAATCACGTTTGATGAGATAATCACTATCGTGAGACAGTGATGTAACTTTTAAGTTAAGAAAACTTTTACTTTGTAGATAATATAAAATAAAAACTTAAAAAAAAATTAAAAAATAAAAAAAGTTTTAAAAACTGACCCTCCTCGGTGTTTGTGTGGTGATTTTTGGGTCTCTTCCCGTACCAATCCCAGCTGGAGCCAGGGTTTGCCTGAGTCTGTTGTGTGCTGCTGCTGCAGGGGCATTGCAGGAATAAGGGAAAGGTTTGGGAATCCCAAATTCAGGCCAGTTTTCTAACGAGGTTTTGTGTCCAGGTGATTTTGTGTTCCTGATCCCTCAGCCTTGAGCTGCTCCGGACGGGGTTGGGAAAGGTCCTGGGTGGGCCTTTAAGGTGATGGAAGTATAAAAGTCAGTGGTGCTGCTGGAGAAGGAAAGGAAAGGTAAGAATTCCCTGGCAAAATGCCTTAAAAAGATGGGGAGACAAAGTTATCCCTGCTCCAAGTGCCCTGTCCTGACTGTCCTGTGTGGTGCTGGCATCATCCCATGGGGACAAACCAAAGGATTTTCRTGTCCAGGGGAGCATTCCTGCCTTTTAGCATCCAGTATCCACTAAAATAATGTCCAGGCACCTGGAGAGAATCAGACTGAAGACTACAAGTGAGAAACAAGTTCTAAAAACAGTTTATTAAGAGCAGATTTTTTTTTTTAATATTACGGTAAAATCGCATTATTCAAGAATAAGTTACTTGTACAGTACATACAGAAACAATATATAGAAAAAATTACTATACAAGAAGAACTTTTCTGTGCAGGTGAAAAGTAGAACTTTCAAATTAATACACTCCCAACAAAACTGTTGGCTTTAATCGTCCTGCTGAAGGCTGAGTTAGGGAATACAGAGTCACCTCCCTGCCTCTGGGAGCTGCTGGGCAATGTTGGGGCTGTTTGGATCAAAGCTRAAAGTTTGGAATGCTGGATGACACCAGGGTTTGGTGGTCCAGATGAGGAATAAGAAGCTTTGGCTTCTCCCTGGATCTTTTCTTAGAAGTTTCACCCCAAAATAGCTTCAATCCAAAGGGATGGGTGAGGAACAGTGGTGTCAGTGTTCAGTACCTGCTGGGCTGGGAGGGGAGGGAGGGAAACATCCACTAATGCTTCGTGTCAGGAGCTCCTTCAGAACCTGGCACCCTTGGGGACACAAAGGCCACCAAGCAGGAGTGGCTGTCAGCAAACAGCAAGAGGAAGAGGAGGGGGAGGAATTCTGGCAGGACCCAAGTTTTGGATTGTGCCCTAAACCAAGTCCCTGCTGTCACAGAGCAAAGGCACTGCCTGGTTTCCATTTTTATTGCTAAAAACTGTCCTGTGTAGCTGGATGAAATGGGGCTGCCCATCCCCAGCCTCTCCTTAGGGCAGGGCCAGCTCCAGGAGCTGCTCCTGTGGCTCCTGCCTTCCTTAGGTGGGATCCAAACTCGTGCTCCTCGTGCCCATCTCCAGGGCCAAGGCACAAACTGCTGCCCACACCTGACCAGGGGCCGCCTGCCCTTGGCTTCCCCTCCTCCCAAAACTCCCAGAAATGCCAGTAAAAGCCCACAGGGGCTGGGGAACCAAACCTGCCCAGCCCTGGGCTCTTCTCTYGAGTCACAAGAACATAAAAATCCTGCAAAATGCTTCTATTCCATGGGGTGGAATGGCTTTAATGCTGCTTGCCCACTGCTGTAATGCAGAGGAGTACCTTGGTGCTGCAGTAACGTGCTGGCAGGAGCAGAGTCCTGCYCTGACCTGTGTCACAAGCCAGATGTTTTCTAGGAGAAATGAGATTTCAAACTCAGCTCCCCCGGGGAGCTTGGGAAATAGCCCAAAAATCCCCTGCAATGGATCTGAAATGAGGAGCTGGTGGAGCTGGCAGGGCTGGACAGCCCTCGGCTGCCTGTGGGTTGAGTTTGGGSATGGAATTAGTTAAATAATTATTAAATTAAAGAATCAGAGGGACTCTCCCGCTGCTCACTGGTGGGGAGAACAGGAGTTCTCCCCCACTGGAGTTTGTTTGCATGGGGGAAGTGGCTGGCAGGGAGATAATGAACCCAACGTGTATTTTACTAATCAAGCACAGCGATTTCCATTTAGACTGCGGAGAACCCCCTTGTAATTAAACTGCAGGTTAAAAATACCACATGCACACGCATGTTTCAGTTCTGGCACTGGAACAATAAAGTCCTGGCGTGCCAAAACAACCCACCCCAGCAGCATCTGATTTATCTGGCAAGGATTTCTCTGGATTCATCTGGCAGGGGATGTGAATAGCACTGCCTTTTCCCATCCTTTCTTTGCAGATGTCGGGAGATTCGGGTGATTCCA
Organism: Cardinalis cardinalis; assembly: GCA_014549065.1. Taxonomy (NCBI): domain Eukaryota; kingdom Metazoa; phylum Chordata; class Aves; order Passeriformes; family Cardinalidae; genus Cardinalis; species Cardinalis cardinalis. The sequence continues at coordinate 535,165 of JACDOX010000081.1, forward strand.
CCTCGCCTTTTGGGGGAAAACCCCTTTGAGCACAGCTCCCTGGAGCTCAGTGGGACTAAAACCAGCAATCTTAGCAAGATTTAGCACATCCCTGTGTCCTCCAAGGCTTTGGGAAGCAGGCAGCAAGCGAGGAAACGACAACTTGTGCTGTGCTGTCCCCCCTTCCCTTGCCCGTCCCTATAAATGCAAGAGCACGGGGAGTTATTTATGAGCCTGGGAGGGAGCTGCCTTGCCTGGCACAAGCCAGCCCTGGGGATGTGCTCCTGCCTCTGGCTGCAGCCTTTGTGCTGCTCCAGGGAGGAGAAGGGGATGCGGATACAGCTGAGGAGCCCAGCGAGGACAGGGCTGCCTTTGTTCCCCATCAGCCTCTCCGGGGCTGCCAGTGCTGCAGGACCAGTGCAATTTGCTCTTAATGCTCCAGTTTCAGGCACAAGTGTAGAGAAAGCAGGGGGGAAAAAAAAAGCCTCTGCCTGCTCTAAATGCACAAAGCCAAGGAGAGAGCAAGAGCAAGCAACAGGGAGGCACAAAAGGAAAACCTAAATGGTTTCTCCAGTTGATGGTTCCCGTTTGTCCCAGCCTCATAGTTTGATTTATAAACCCAGACTTGCTCTCATGGCTGCTTCCTGGGCTGTTTGCCTTTCAGCTCCTGACCTTGTCTCCCTGGACTTTGGGCTCACCCAGAACCTGCAAAGCCCTGTCCTAGAGGCTGGGGTTTTGTGCAATTCCCTAACTCAGCCCAACGAGGCTTTGTGTTTGCTGGTTTTCAAATTAATTGCTAAATGTTAATGCTCCTGAGGGCTCCCACCTGTATTGCAATTCCAAGGAAAATAGGAATAAAAAAAAGCTTTCTGTGAGGCAATCTCAAGGCAAGTTTTGCATCCAAAATCCCAGGGAAGGCTGTGCTGGGAAATCTGGAAGTTGAATACTGTGAACATCCCCTCCTGTGTGGCGCAACGGCTCCAGCCCTTCCTCTTTCCTAAAATAAAGGCAACTTCTCAGAAGTGCTTCCTCTCTCACGGCTGCCCCAGGCAGGTGAAGCAGCCCCGGGGGCTCAGGAACAGCAGCAGAGTTTGGGGACAGTTGGGGGTCAGGGGATGCTGAGACCCAGGGATTTGGACCCCAAACTTGGTCCCCAGGGACCCCCATTGCCTGCAAGAGGCCCTGGTGGAGCTTTAAATGCCACCAAGCTCCTGGTGACAGGTTTTGGGGGGAAAAAGGCAAGCAAGAGTAGGGGAAAACTGACTTTAGATCTGTGTCTAAAACCACTGGGATAAAACGGTTCCATCACTGGGATAAAACTGTTCCATCACCAGGATAAAACAGCTCCATCACAGGGACAAAACCACCTCCATCTCCAGGATAAAAACCCATTCACCACAGGGATAAAAAGCCTCCATCACCAGGATACAGTGGGATAAACCCCTCCCTCACCAGCAGGAGAGGTTTGTGTCAGTCTCTGTGTTAGTTCTCAGCTGGTGCCACGGCTAAGGATGGAGCAATTAGTGTTCAGTCTCAATCAGCTGGCAGAGCAGGGTGGGGATCCCTCTGCCTGGCGCAGGGAGTGACCACGGCTGTGCTGGGTTAAAAAGGAAAAGCAAGAAAAAGCCAGTTTTTGCCTTAGCTAAAAAAAAAAAAAAGCCCAAACCCTGCTCACCACCCTTTGTGGGAGCTCAGCTTGGGTCTGGTGGGTTCAGCTGCCGGGGCAGGAGGATGAGGCCTGGAGCAGCAACTTGGCAATGGATTTATAATCATTCTTTTCTTGTTATCCTGGTTTTTTTGTCTTTTTTTTAACTTCCTCCAATTCCGTGGGTGGAACACAAGGCCCTGGTTCCTTGGCTGGGCTCTGTCGTGTCAGGGACGGGCGGGACACCGGGCCCAGCGCAGGCACAGGCGGCACTGTGTAAACAGTAACGAGAAAGCTTCCACAAGAACAACAAAAACAACAATAAGAGGCCCTTTAACAGGCCGACGAGAGGGAGCACACCCGTACAGGAGTGAAAAATTACCCCCTTCCTCGCGAAAAAAAATACAATAATAATCCCTAACCAGAAGGAAGAAACAGGTACATTCTTTCTCTCGATGGATCCCCCAGAAGGTCTCCAGGATTTCTCCACCCGAAAGTGCATCCCAGTGCCGGCCGTGCCGCTCACAGCGGCGTGTACTGGTTCTCAATGGCGCGGACGTGGCCCCGGCCCGGCGCCTCCGCCTCATAGTCCGAGTCGCGGGGCCGGGCCGCGGCGGCCGTGGCGGCCCTGGCCGGGCGCAGGCTCTGGGCCAGCTCGGCTGGTGGTGGCACCAGGTGGAAGATCTGCTCTGCTGGGGGACCCCCGGGGGGCTCATCGGGGCCGTGAGGGCAGGAGGAGCTGGCGGGGATGAGGCTGAGCTCGGGGCTCCAGCCCGGGAAGGGCAGGGGGAGAGGGACCGTGGTGCTGGAGCCGGGAGCTGCAGGCAGAGGGAGGAGGGATGGTCAGGGGGATGCTCCTGTCACCCCCTCTCTGGGGGTGTGGGGTGCATCCCATGACCCCCCCCAGCCGGTGGCTGGGAGCAGCTTCTCCTTTCTCAGAAGGGGAAGTTGGGAGCTTGGGAGTCACCTTTTGTGCCACTGCCCCGAGGCTTCCGCTTCCCCACTCCAGGAGCAGCCAAAGGGCCCGGGGCTAGCACAGCACCCACACACAGCCTGGGCACCCTCCATCCCCACATCCCAGGGGAACATTCCTCTTCCCAAACACCTTGTGTCCCACAGGAACATCCCCCTTCCCTTCCTGCACACCTTGTGTCCCACGGGAACATCCCCCT
>JACDOX010000081.1:538215-628822 GCA_014549065.1 Cardinalis cardinalis
CCTCCCTTCCCACACACCTTGTGCCTGTGGCAGGACCACGACGTAGCTGGAGAGCCGCACGTCGCAGGCGGAGCCGCACTCCAGCGGGATGGGGTAGCGGTGGAAGTGCTGCAGCATCTCCACGATGGAGGAGAAGCGCAGGTGCTGCACCCGGCACTGGCCCCGCTCCGTCAGCGCCAGCCTCAGGTGCTGTGGAGAGGAGCAGGGACCTGTTACCCTCCCTGCATCCCCCCCTGGAGTATTTGGGATGGGGGACACGCCAGTGGCTGCATCCCCAGCCTGTGGCTCCCCGGGGATCCCCGTGGTCGGGGCAGAAAGCAGGAGAGCATCTCCCTTGGGTGGGATGTGRTGGGACGGGGGCTGTGCTGCAGCAGGGGCTGTCCCTGTGAGATCCCCCTCCCCATCCCAGCCCTGTCCCGCCCGTACCTTGGCTCTGCCCTGGAAGTTGAAGGTGAGCACGTACTCGCCGCGGCGCGTCTCGCTCTGCCGCACCAGGAACACGCCGTGGCCCTCCAGCCCCCCCAGCTGCACCAGCTGAGCCGCCTTCACGCGGGAGATGGGCCCGTGGAACCAGGGGCAGGAGGAGAGGAACTGCTCCATCTTCGGCCCCGCCGCCTCCCCCGGGCCCCCCGGAGTCGCCCCTGCCAGGCACAGGGATGAGTGTCCCTGGGAAATGGGGTCCCTGCCCATCGCCCCCATCCCTTCCTCTCTGTCCCCTCCCCTTTGGGGAAGGCCGATCAGCCCAGCCATGGCAGGATGTGGTGACCCCCCAGTGAGGGATGCTCTGTCCCCAGGGTCCCCTGGGTGTCCCCAGCTCACCTTGGCTGATGGGGTCGGTGCTGGTGGCGGGGCTGGCGGCTGTAGGGTCGGGGTGTCGGCACGTCAGGAGCTCAGGGTCACCCGTGTCAGACCTGCTGGGGACGGGAGAAGCCAGGCTGAGTGCTGGCAGTGGGGACACAGAGCCACTGTCCCCCGGCTCAGGGACATCCAGCGGCGCTTACCCCCTGTGCGCACACTCCCGGATCTCGGCCGTCCAGCAGCTGAGCTGCTGCTCATCCCCTGCCTCAAACAGGATGTCGGTGGCATTGGTGACCTGGGGGACATCAGAGAGGTCTTCAGAGAAAGAGGGAGCTGTGCATCTCCCACCCACCCACGCTCGGGACCCCAGCAGGGACAGCGCATCCCCCACCCTGCGCTCCACATCCCCCTGCGCCTCCCCTCCCAGGATGGGAAGAGGAACTGAAACTTGGCACGGGAGCTTTTGGGAGCCACATGTGCCCCRGAGGGTGGGAAAGGCCTCGGGGGTGGCTGCAGACCCTTCCAGCAGGTCCTACCTTGAGGACAAAGGTGTGGAGGTTATCGGGCATCTCGAGGCGTGTGCACCTCCGCACCTCCTGCACAGCGGAGCAGGCSATGAGCAGCTTGGGCTTGGAGCCCTGCGGGGGGAACACAGAGCCTGAGCTGAGCCCCGACTCCCCTACATCCCAAAATACTCCCCCACAGCCCAAAACACTGCCCCACACCCCAAAATACTGCCCCACACCCCAAACCACTGCCCCACACCACACTGCTCTACCCAGTCCAGGAGCCACCCGAGGCACAGCAGACAGCAAGGAAATACCCGGCTCTGCAGGGAAATACCCCAGCAGCAAGGAAATACCCTGTGTGCTGAGGAAATACCCCTTTGTGGCAAGGAAATACCCCCCACAGCACTGCCCAGTCACTGTGGGGGCACCCCAGGGGGGCTGAGTGACATCCAGACCCATCCCAGGGGTCCCACGGACCCTGCAGGGGGAGAGGAGGGAGAAGGGGGTTCCCAGCAATGGCAGAACATTCCAGGGATGTGGCACCGATGGGGAAATTGGGGTGCAGGCAGGGAACATCCTGCTCGTGGCTGCGAGGGTCAGTGGCCTGCCAAGAGCTCCCTGGTGGCTTTGGCACTGACACAGGCACGTGACAAAATGCTGAGCAAASACTTCCACAAAGGCCAAAATATCCCTGCGGCGGCTTTCGGTTCCTCAGGAGGCTGCGGCACGTGGCACAGGATCCGGGGTGCCAGGGGGGCAAAAATTCCCTGAATTGGGCAAAAAAAATCACCCAGTGGTGCTGGGTGATGGAGCCAAGGCTCCGTGCTCAGCCCCATGGCCAGAGCCATCCCGTGCATCCCAGCAAAGCCCAGGCAGTGCCACCACGCGCCAGAGCCTCTCATCCCCCTGTGCCAGGCTTGCTGCACCACAGCACTTTGGGCTGGCTGTGATTCACACAGTGGCTTCATCATCCCATGGTTCCAGTGTCCCTCTTCACTCACACTGTCCCTACACAGTGACAGTGTCCCTACACCCTGGGCTGTGGCACTTCACCCCACAACAGCAGCTGCCAACCAAACTGCCCAAATTCTGCCCCGAGCCCGCGATACTCGCAGCACACCCGCCCCAAGCACCTGTATGACACTCAGAATGTCCCCACCGGACACTTCCTCGGTCACCCAACCACACCATCTTTAGCTGTGCAATTTTTTTTTTTTTGCTTTTTTTTTTCCATCCCCCCTCCTCCCTCCCTCCCTCCCTCCCTCGAGCACTCGGTGTTCTCTGGGGCCGGAAACGCAGCGCGAGAAGGATCAGCCCTTATCAGCTCCGAGCCGCGCCGAGAAGAAAGTTCTTAGAAGTCGCTGGTGCACGGCGTCATGCACAGGGCTGGTGACACCGCGGTGGCTCCGGCAGCCCCGGCCCGCTGTGACAGTGATTGCAGCTGTGCTGTGCTGCAATCACAGCCACGGGGGCTGCCGTGGGGCACCGCCGCTTTATCCCGGAGGAATTCGATTTTTCTGCCACCTGTGGAACGTAACCGTGCCCCGTGCAAAGTCCTGTGCGTGGAGAAGGTGAAAGGAGATCTCTCGTCCTGGCCACTTTCCCACCCGAGGAGTTGTGACGTCCAGCATGGCCCTGAGAGGGTTTTATCAACATCCCAACCACAGCGCTCGGGGTCAGCTTCTCAGGAAACCGGGAAATTCCGGGAAAAGGGAGTTCGGCGAAGCCCCCTGCGTCTCTCGGCGCGGAGAGCGCAGCTGGAGCGTGAAGGGAGAAGGAAATGATGCAGCACAGAGATAGGGTGCCCGAAAAACCAGGCTGGCTTCGGGGAAGTGCCTACCGCAGGCACGGTGCCCCCGCTGCCGCACCTGACCGCAAGATGCCCGGCTCGATGCGGCCGCTACCGGGAAAGGGAGTTCTCAGTAAGCAAAAGTGCACACTCAACACACCAGGGGTTCACCCACGGGCTCCTTCTCGGCAAGAGGTGCCCCAGCAGCGCTGCAGGGATGGGTAAAGCCCGCTGCTGCCTGGCTCCGTGYGCTCAGGATGGGAGGAAATGTTTAGGATGTTACAGGTGTTGCTTCAGCTTAGCCCCAAACCCTACCAGCATCAGCTTCCCCGCTGAATCTCCAGCAAGGATATTYGGGATTGATGGTGTTTTTCACAGCAAAGCTCCTCCCAGCTCGCCCACCTGTGCCAGGAATGCTCTCCCCACRAAGCTGCTGCCATAAGGAGCACGTCCTGTCTGGGTGCTCAGGGARCACTGAGGGTGCTGGGGGAGCTTTTCCTTCTCAGGTGAGGGGGAAGGTGGCTCTCCAAGAACGAGAGCAGCATGATGATGACAGCGGTGGCAGTGGCTTGGGGATGATGGCAGTAGGGCAGTGATGAGGGTGGTGGTCTGGCAGTGGTGGCACAGCGATGACAACAGCAATGACAGCAGCGTCATGGTGACAGCGGCAGAGTGACGATGACAGTGGCACAGTGATGACGGTGGCACGATGATGACAGTGGCACAGTGATGATGGCAGTGGCACGGTGACGATGGCAGTGGCACGGTGACGATGGCATTGTCACAGTGATGATGGCAGTGGCTGGGCCATCAGGCCACGTTCGTGCAGAGCAAATCCTTCGAGAGCAGCAGGAGCTGCCCCCGGCCCCTCCAGGCCCCGGGGGTTTCCCCACGCCGGCTCTCGCTTCCACTCTGAGTCACCCACGGGAGGTGGGGAAGTGCCTGAGCCCTTGTGCAAGGTCCCCAACGGATACGGGCGAGATTTGTCACTTCTTGTAAATCACTGTGGCCCTTACGCAAGGGACAAACCTCAGCCAAGCTGCAGGGCCTGGCCTGGCCTGGCTGGATGGACACAAAACCATATCCTGTGCCTGCAGCCCTGGGGGAAGCTGTGAAGTTTTCCAGGAATGTGGGTACACACAGCTGTTTTCCAGGGAATGCTGAGTGAACTGGGTGGGAAACATCCCCTGGYGCCAGGGCAGGCAGGGGGAGGCAGYGGGGCCCTGCAAGGCTCCAAGGGTTCTGCTGGAGAGTCCAAAGTTCCTGCTGGAGCAGCCACCATCCTCAGGAGTTTGCACCAAGGGTAATCCCAGCCTTCATCCTCGGGGATTTTGTGTGGCAGGAAATCCCACAGGTGGTTTCCCTCGGGAGTTAAACCCAAGGCTCATCCTTGAGGACTTCTGCCCCATAGATAATCCCAAGATGCGTCCTCAGGGTTTGCACCAGAGCTGATCCTGGTGTTCATCCTCAGGGGTCTTCACCACAACCACTCCAGTTATTCATCCTCAGGGATCTGCACCGTGGCTAACTCTGGTGTTCATCCTCAGGGATCTGCAGCTGACTAATCCCTCTCTCCAGCAGCATTCCCAGTGCTCTGGGGGAGCTGACAGCACAGCGTATCCCAGGGCTCTTCCTCAGGTGTTTGCATCACAGCTCATCCCACGGGCAGAGGTCCACCCTGGACAGCCCCTGCCAATGCTGKTTTTTGGGACAGGCACTGGAATCCCACTGATTTGGCCACCCTATGCCTGCTGCAGGGACCCCCTAGCTCAGAGCGACATTCCCAAAACATTCCCTGCCTCTCTGCAGGTGCAGACTGCTCATTCAGAAACCTCCTGACAGCAGCAAGCACCACCCTGGGCCCTGTTCTGGCTTTGGGGAACTGGAGTCGAGTTCCCCGACTGCCAAACAGGAGCATGGGAGGTGATTCCCGCTGCTGTGCGAGCTCAACAYCCCCCACCCCAATCACCACCTCCCAAAAAAGCCCCAAACCCCTCCAGCATCCTCCACCCGCCACGCAAAGGAGCTSCCAGGACACGGCGTCTCGGAGCATCCCGCGGGCTGGGCGGGGGACAGCGCTGTCCCCGAGGGCCCAGCGGTGACAAGGGACACCGTTGTGCCGGCCCCGCCACAAAGATCCCTCTGTTCCCGCTGGGCGGCGGCGGGAGAAAGMGCAGCCCCGAGCCCCCGTTCGTTCCCTGCTGGATTCATCCGGGGTGCTGCRGAACAGCGCCCCAAGAACCGCGGGGTGAGGCTGGGGGGGGGATTCGGGGGGTCCGGGAATCCCCCACCCACCCCCGGAGCTGTGTTCATTGATCATCTGTCCGTTGTTCATTGATCTGTTCATTGATCATCCTCCCTGCTCTGCATGAATGAGCCAAGGTTCCCGAACTCCCCAAAGCTCTGCAAAACCCCAAATCCCTGCAAAGCCCCCCAAAAACCCTGAAAAGCTCCCCAAAAACCCTGCAAAGCTCCCCAAAACCCTGCAAAGCCCCCCAAAAACCCTGCAAAGCTCCCCGAAACCCTATAAAGCTCCCCAAAACACTGCAAAGCTCCCCAAGACCCTGCAAAGCTCCCCAAGACCCTGCAAAACCCCAAAACCCTGCAAACCTCCCCAAATCCCTGCAAAACTCCCCAAAAACCCTGCAAAACTCCCCAAAACCCTGCACAGCCCCCCAAAAACCCTGCAAAGCTCCCCAAAACCCCTGCAAAGCTCCCCAAAACCCTATAAAGCTCCCCAAAACCCTGCAAAACCCCAAATCCCTGCAAAACCCTGCAAAGCTCCCCTAAACCCTGCAAAACCCCCCAAAACCCTGCAAAGCTCCCCAAAACCCTGCAAAATCCCTTAAAAACCAGCGAGCCCAGCATCTCACAGCAGGGCTGAGGGTGATGGGGGTTATAAACCAGATCTGTAAACGGCTTTTGCCAGACCCTTGATTTTTAAAATTTTTTTAAAATTTATTTTATGCCAGATTCGGTTCCAGMGTGGGCTGCTTTAATAATTTCCTGGCATAAATAACGAGCATGGAAAGTAAACAAGGTGTCTGCGTGCAAGTGGGAGCTGCTGCAGCCAGGACTGAGTCACCCCAAACCTCAGCCCCAGAGGAATGAGGGGGTCCAGCRCAGATTCTGCAGGATCCCCACAAGCCCTGGGATTTTCCCAAGGTTTTGCATCACCCAGGATGATGGAACAGGTTCAAAAACCCACGTGGGAGCATTAAACCCCACTGGATGGGTATTTTCGTTCCTGCCCTTTGAGTTTGCCCTAAATGCTCGTTTTTAACACAAATCCCCAAATGACATTGAACATCACAGTGCCCATCACAGGCACTGGAGCTGGGACCTGCCTGGTGGGAAGGAGCAGGGTCCACCCCAGCTGAGCCCCCAGCAGGGCTGGGATGAATCCTTGAATCCTTCCAGACCCGGTGCTGCCTGCGCAGGCTCTCATAAATATTTACCTTTGAAAGAAGCAGCTCTCAGCCTCGAAACAACCACATCCTGGGCCGTGAAAAGAGAGAGAGAGAGAGAAAAAAAAAGAAGAAAAAGGGGGAAAAAAAGAGAGACAACCACCCAAAAGAACCCCACATCAGCTGTGGGGACCCAGCACCCACAGCTCTTCTCGAGCAATGCATTCCCTGAGTGCTTTCCCAGCCCTTTTTCCTGTGGTTTGCCCAGTATCTCCGTTTTTTGCCCACTTCTCAGCTGGCACGTGGTGCTTCCCACCCCGAGCAGCCCTGCAGCATCCCTGGGAGTGGCGCTCTGATAAGCAGGGTGGGCACAGCAGCAGGACAGGACAACAGCCCCAGGAAGGGCAGATTTTAAAGGATGGGGTTAAAAGGACGGAATCCTTCCGAGCCCAAAACCCCAGAGTTCAATGAAGCAGACATTGGGGTCCATCCTGCACCCTTCCCCTCACACCCAGGCCCTGGCAAGCCCCATCCCAGCAACAGTTTCCAAAATAAGAAACTCTGCTCTTCAGCAATTAACGCCGGGGCTGTGGTTACGCTGCTAAAAGTGTTTTTTCCGTGCATGACCAAGGATGGAAAAAGTTGTGGTTAATAAATGACAAATAACCTTTGTCTCCTCGCCCTCCTTCCCACCCCTCCTCGATACCCAAAAACAGAGCTGGGGGGGTGGGGGAACAGAGCAAAAGTCACCACCAAAATTTCACAAAGCCCTGAGGCCGCCGGTGCCTTCGAAGAACAGAGAGGATGCGCCCGCCCTGCCCCGGGGAGAGGCTGCCCGGGGGTTCTGGGGCAGCTYCAGGTGCCTTCAGGGCAGGTTTTACCTCTCCCAAGGGATTTGGAGGACACCCAAACCCCTCCAGGGTCATCACAGCCGTTTTCCCAGCTCCTGGCTGTGTGATCTTTGGGGTWGCCAGGAGAGGGATGCGATCCTTGAGGATGCTGCTGGGAGCAGCATCACAGAATCACAGAATAATATGGGTTGGAAGGGATCTTCAAAGGCTCCACAGTCCAACCCCTCTGCAATAAGCAGGGACACCAACCAGATCAGGATGCAGCCCCTGGAAATTCCAAAAAAGGGATGCAGTCCCTGGGGATGCCAGGAGAGGGATGCTGGGAGCGGGATGTTTGGAGAGGGATCACAGAAGAACAGAATAGTTTGGGTTGGAAAGGATCTYGAAAAGTCAACGAGTCCAAGCCCCTGCAGCGAGCAGGGACATCTTCAGCTGCATCAGGACAGGATGCAGCCCATGGAGATGCCAAGAGAGGCATGCAGTCCCTGGGAATGCCAGGAGAAGAATGCCACAAATGGGATGCCAGGAAAAGGATACCAAGAGAGGGTTGAAGTCCCCAGGAAAGCCAGGAAAAGATGCCAGGAGAGGGACGTGGTCCCTTGGGCATCCAGACTGACACAAACCTGCCCTTCCTGGACCAGGGATGGGATGATGGGACACTGAGGTGCTTCCCATCACTGGGAAAACTCTTCTCAAGGTGTTCCAGTGAGGAAAACTCCCCCTCCAGCACTGCCCTTGGCTGAGCCACTCAGGCCACGTTTGAGCAGCTCCAGGAGGAGCAGGGATAGGGAATGGGGACCAAAACTCTGGGATGTGCCCCATCCCATGCCTGGCCAGCTGCCACTCACAACCCCAGGCACCAAAAATCGGGGACAGGAACCTGCTGGCTCAGGAGGCGGCAGTTCTCAGAAACCAGATTCAGGTGAAAGGTGTAAAAAAAGAAAAAAAAAATTAAAAAGAAAAAAAAGAGAAAAAAAAGAAGAAAAAGGAAGTCAAAGCAGCCTCACACTGAGCAGAGATAAAAATATAAAAATGCTGCTCCTCCCGTGGCTTCAGCAAAGATGTTTGAGCTGGGGCTGCGAGGGCTCTCTCCGGAAGGAGTCTCCAGGCCAGCCCCGGCGTGCCATCAATTTGTGGGACGTGCTGGATTTCATTAAAATGCTATAAAGAAAGCAGCACAAATGCAATTCCCATTTCCCTTCCCCTTCCTGTAAAAACATCTGGTCAGCAGAAACAGCTCGGGACATTTCCGCTGCGAGTCACGGCTTCCATGGGGTTTGGGAYTGGGCCACGGAAGAGGGATGTGGGGCTGGGGCTCAGCTGAGGAGCAGCCCCAAAACTGACAAACCTGGGTTTGCCAGCTCTGGTTGAAATTTATCAAGGTGCAGAGACCTCAGAGGTGCCCAGTCCTAAAGGTTGYATGGGATTAAATGGTGTGGGAGAGGAGAAAACCCTCAATGCCTCCAAGGAAATCATGGAGGACTGGTGAGCACTGCCCCCATAGCAGACATCAGAGAATCCACATGGGTGCAACTCCAGGACTATGCCCAGGTTTTCCTGTGGCACATATTTATAAAAAATGAAAAAATATGTGTGTGTGTATATATATATTATTTTTATATATATATATATATATATATATATATAAAATTTATATTTATATATATTTAAATATTTATATATTTATATATTTATATGTAGCCATATATATAGCCATATATATAATATATAATATATTTTAAAATATATACTATAATATATCATATAATATATAATAATATATAATATTGTATATTATATTCTTATATATTATATATTATATAATATATATAAATATAATATATATATATATTATATATTATATAGATATATATAGAGCCATATATACAAGCACTACAGGTATCCCAACGTCCCTCTATCCCAGCTCCTCTTCCACACAGCATCATCACCTCACTCTGGCCTCCAGAATGCCCCCAGGGTAGGGTTGCCCCCCAGTCCCGTGCCCTGCAGCCAGGCAGGGATCCTCTCCCAAGAGAGATCCCATCATCCCCAAATCCTTCCTGGCAGCATCATTTTTCCAGGGCTCGAGGGAGGAGGGAGCGATGCCAAACCGAGCCAGCTGTGGCTGTGAGCACGGGAAGGGGAGCTGCTCCSTCTCCCAAAATCCTCTCCCAAAATCCTCATCCCTCCTCTGGCACACGCCTGGGGCAGGGGATGCCCACTCTAGGCGGTGCCACAGGTGTTGCCACATCCTCCAGCACAGCTCCCTGACCCCTTCACCCAGCACAGCCACCCAAGCAGTAAATGGGATCAGGGCTCTTCAAAGCCCCCACTCCCTTTGATGCCAGGCACGTTATGGGATTAAGCTCAGAGGCCCCATTGGAGCACCAGGAGAAAGCGGGGGGAAAATGAGATAAAAGCTGCCAAAAGCAGCAGGACCCCCCTCCTTTCTCCACACACCTGCCTTTTCCAAGGTCATTCCAAGGGGATGGATATTTGGGGGCTTGGCTTGATGCTGCAAAGCCCTGAGGCTGAGATGAAATTTCAACAGCATCCTATTATTTACAGGGTGAAAGGAGGAAGGAGGAGGAAGGGGGAAGGAAGAGGAGGAAGGAAGAGAGGGAAAGGGGAAGGAAGAGAGGGAAGGATATTTCCAGGCAGACAGTGAGGGTAACCAACCTCACAGTCCAGAGATCATCTGGGGTTGAAAAATCCCRAGAACCGATTTTACAGTTGCTTATTTAAAACCATCAATTTTCTATGGTGGTCAACAGCAACCACAAATCAGGAACAGACCCATGAGATGGGGAAAAGGCAGTGGAAAAACCCYGGGAGCATCCTAGGGCAGGAGGATGGAAAGGAAGGGGTTCCTCACAGCCATTCCCAGGGGGTTGCTGAGTGTTATTTAGTTATTTTAAAGSAAAACAACCCCCCAACAAACTGCTCTGTTCTCACTGCTCCGTGGTTTGCCCCGTGCTGGGTTTGGGGAGTGGGAGCCACCAGCACCGTGGGGGATTTTCCACCGCCCCCGGAATTCAACCGCAGTTACTGGGAAAGGATCAGGATTGATTGTGCTGTAAAGGAGAAGGGAGCTGGCCCKGGCCCAGGGAATTGGAAAGGAAGGAGCCGCCCTGAGAATATTTGCACAGGAAGCAATTTAATCCAGAGACTTGCAAAATCCAGYAAGGAACATCCCCCCACTTCCGCAGGCCTGGCTGAGAAACCCCCTGCTCCAGGCCCCGGGGTCTCCAGCCTCGTGGGGATGTGGAGCAGCAGGAAATCTCCATCCCATGGAGACTGCGAGGAATAATGCTCAGAGCACGGGGGGAACTTGGTCAGTGTCCTGCTTGAAGTGTCTCCCACCCCTGGGTCAAAGCTGGGCAGGGAATGTGGGGAGAGGAAGAATGTGCTGGGCTTGCTTCCCAAGGGGGAGGGAAACAAAGAAAGAAAAGGGGAGGAAAGGGGAAAAAATACGGGGGGATAGGGAGAAAAAGATGGGGGTAGTAAAAAAAAAAGTGTGGGGGAATTGAAAAAAGAAAAGGGGAAGTGAAAAAAGAAAAAGGAAGAAAAAAGAAAGGGGGAAGAAAAAAAGTAAAAGGGATTAAAAAAAAGAAAAAGGGATTTTAAAAGAAAGAAAAAGGGGAAAAAGGGAGAAAAAGGATGAGGGAGGGAAAAAAGGCAGCGCTATCCAGCTGCTGGAGCACCCTCCAAGTGCCCCAGAGTGCCTCTGACCTCCCTGTGCCCCGGGATGGGGACACACACTCCCACGGGGACAAACAACTGCAACCCTTGACATGAYGGAGCAAAAGCAGCTTTTACTTTCAGATGTTACAATTTTGATGTTGTTTCTTTTTTCAAATATTTAATATTGGAGTCGTTTGACGGAAATAGCAGGAATTCAGCCAGCTGCTCCCTGACCCTGCTGCCCTGAAGGCAGGGACAAGGCTCCAGYTCTACCGGAGGTTTCCTCCTTCCAAAGCACAAGTTTGTCATCAAAGTTAAACGAGAACATAAAAAAAAAAAAAAAGGAGAGAGAAAAATCATCCCATCACGCCAGCGCAAGTCCTGCCATGTGGAGGAACCATCTTTTTGCAGATTAAACACCCCAACTCCCCCACATCACTCCCCACTCCCTCACATCCTGCATCATCTCCACTCCAGCCACGTCTCAGCACCACGGGAGCTCCCTGCAGCAGCCGAGAGCTGAACTTCCAGTCACAAAGCTCCTCACAAAAACCAAAACTCTGGGTCCCACTGGGAGCAGAGAGAGGCACAGAGCCTAATTCCTATTTTCCCTTTTCCTCTCCCAGCTTGCCCAGGCGAGCAGATGCTCAGGCTGCTAGAGGCACAGCACAGGGGACAGGGTGAATTTGGGGTTCTTCAAACCGGGTTGCCGCACACCTTGGTGGAATGAGTCCATGAGGCTGGGATGAGCGGGATGGAGGCCACCAGCCTCCATCCTCAGCTCAGAAGGCAGGCACTGTGCTTCCAGCTGGAAAACCCAGTTCTGGATTCCCAGCAGGGAGAAATGCAATGACACACTGACCGACTGCAGCAATTAGCACACCTTGGTCTCAGCATCTCTCACTCCCCAAATATGACCCTGCAGGGGTGGCTTTGTCTCCTTCCCAGAGGTATTAACCAAACAAGGCCCAGCCTCGTGTGGCTGCAGCAGAGGGAGAGCAGTGGCAGACAAACCCATCGGGGCCCCTCGTGGTGAGAAACCCTCGTGGTGCTGGGTGCTCCTCCCTGTGGGATGCTCTGGCATCCAGGCGTCATTCCCAGCCGAGGGACCCTCAGCAYCACGGGCTGGAACAGGCAAGAGGCGGCAGGTCCTTACCTTGGGCGGGTCGAAGAGCTCCAGCACGAATTCCTCGGCGTCGGGCGGCCCCGCTCGCCGCAGCACCAGGCGGCAGCGCTGCCAGCGCGTCCCGCTGTCCAGGGAATTCTCATCCAGCAGCCCGTACTTGAGCAGCCCCTCCTTGCGCACCTCGGGGGGCTGCTCCCGCGACAGCCCCCAGGGCAGGATGCGCTTCCCCAGTCCCGGCCTGAGAGCCGCCTCSGCCGCCTCCCCATCGCCATCCCCGGGCAGCGCGTCCGAGGAGCGGCGTCGGAAGAGGCTGCGCCAGCTCCTGCGCAGCTGGCTGAGCGAGAAGGGCCTCCGAGCCGGCCCCGCCAGCTCCTCCGAGCTCCAGGACTTGCGCAGCCCAGAGGGAGCAGCCTCGGGGGCTCGGRCGGGCTGCTCGGGGCGGGCGCCGGGCTCCGCCTCGGCTTTGGTGGCCGCCGTGCCCAGGGAAGCGTCGGTGTGCCGCCGGTGCGTGTCCCGGTAATCCCGCGCCGGGCCGGCGGGCAGGATGCGGAGCTGGTTCATGGCGATGCCCTCCTTCACCTCGTGGCAGAAGTACTGCTGGAAGAGGTCGGTGAACTGCACCGAGAAGTTCTCGGCGGCCAGCAGGTCATGGTGCGGGTGCTCGGTGGCGAAGCGCAGGTAGTGCCGCGCCAGCTCCTTGGCGGTGCTGATGGCGTGCAGCTCGCAGAACTCATGCCAGCCCCGGGGATGCGCTGGCGTGCCGGCCGGCAGCGAGTGCCCATTCATTGCCGAGGCTCCAGCGAGGCGGCCGCGCTGCAAGACAGAGCACACGGCTGGTGAGGGCGGCCCCAGGGTCCCCGTGTGTCCCCCACCCCGCCAACCCCCGGCTGGAGCGGCCATACCCCACTCTGAATGTGCATCCTCAAGGCCTGGGGAACGCTGTGGTCCCACCCTAAGCCGCCTCATTCCCATGGATACACTGGAAATGGCCAGGAGACAGCCGCTCCCAACGAGCAGCGTGGCTGTGTGACCAATTGCTGCGGCCGCCGAGCCCCCCAGCCTCTTTACGCGCCCATCCGCACCTGGCTGGGCCGTGCCTCAGTTTCCCCACCTGCGCGGTGGGAGCGGGCAGGTCCCGGCTCGGGGCGTCTGCGCGGCTTCCTGCCAGCACAGCTGCCTGCAGCTGCCCGCCGCCCGCGGGGACGCCTGGCCCGGCCACATCCGCTCGGCTCCTGCCAAGGCTCCGCAGCGCCGATGGGTTTCCCTCCAGGGACCGATTTCAACGGAGTTGATAAAACTGGAACGGGGGCGGGAGGGGAGGAAGCAACATGAAAAGCTGCAGAAATCCAGGGATGGAGCTGCCTCGCCGCCAGAGCCTCCCGGCCCCAGCGGCCGGAGAAGAGGCGGCCGCGCCGTCGGCGCTGCCCGGGGTGAGCAGTTCCTGAGGGGATGCTCTGCTGCCCGCGGCACCGAGGAGCTGCCGGGCTCGGGCAAACCACACCGTATCTCTGCCCCCAGCAGATTTCGCAGCGAGGGCAATCTGGCAGCACCGAGGCTGGCGTGCAGCCGGCCCGGCGTGCCCGGCGGAGCCGGCAGTGGTGCTCCCCAGGGCCGGCCCCGCTGCTCACCAGAGAGCCCCGTGCTCGCCCGGGGCACTTATCGGGGCCGTGCACTCCGCTCAGGAAGGAAACATCGGCCAACCCGCCCGGATCCTGCCGCGCCGGCCCAGGCGCTGCTGCCCGCCCGAAACTCCAGCAGCAGCAGCACCCCGGCTGCTGGGAGGGGAGGAAAAGCGGATTGGAAATGGGGAGGAAAAAATAATTAAAAAAAAAAAAGACAAAACAAAAGCCCTGAGGGGCCAGGAGGAAGCGAGCGGGCGATGAGGAACGTGCGGGCACAGGGGAYGGTGTTTGCAGCCGCGGCGGCGATAACGCCGGGAAGCGGGGCTCTATCTCTGCCCACCCGCTGCCCTGCCGAGCACGTCCCGCGGAGGTTGCAGGCGAGGGGAGATGTTATCTGCCCTCCGCCAGCCTCGCCGGGCCCGGCTTCTCAGAAGAGCCGCCCAAAGCTCGGGGCCGTCCGGCGCGCCGGCAGCGCGGGGCATGCGCCCGCCGCAGCCCGGCCGGATCCCCCGGCAGGGCCCCGTCTATCAGCGCCGCCAGCCTGCCGGTGACTCAGCATCGCYCGCCGCGCTCCCGCTTCCTCCCGGCACCCGGGAATCGCCGCCGGCACGCTCGGAGGGATGSTCCCGCAAAACGCGGAGGGGAGCGAGGCACTCGTCATGCGGACGGCTCCTCGGGCAGCCGGGAGATTCCCAGGGTAGGGAAATCGCCTTCCAAGATTTCAGGCTCGCTTCGCACCAGCTTCGGGGGAGGTTTGTGGCGCGGGAAAAGCCGGGCTTCGTCTGTGCCACGCGGTGGGAAGCAGCCGAAGGCCGTCTCCAGTAGCAACGCGCTTTTCCGAGCCCGACGATGGGAAATACTCCCCAGCGCTTCCTCCTCCCAGCACTGGCACGGCGCCGACCTCACTGCTTCTGCCTGGCACATTTCCCACATGGAAGGAGCTATCCCGGGTGAATCCATGCTGGAGTTACCACAGCAGCCTCCCGCTCCTCTGCTCAGCCCCAGGTTTCAGTAGCGACATCCACAGGGATGGGAGTTCCTGCTGCTGGGTGAGCTTCCCCCGCTCCAGCCCGCTGTGCTCCTCAAAGCTGGAATCCAGCAGCCAGTGGCTTCAAGGCAGAATTTACATTTTATTCCTCACGTGTTCCCGTGAGGAGCTCCTGCCCATCCTGCAGGTCGGACGAAGGACTTCTGATYGCTTTAATTTGCTCAGAGTGGAGAATCCAGCCCATTCTTGGACACACCTGGACCAGTTGGGACTGGGGGGCTTCCATCCCCTGCTGACTGCTGCAAGAGCTGCATGGCACCAAGCCCGCCCCACCTCGGGGCTGTTTGTGGCTGCYGAGGTTGTTTCGGGGTGCTGGGATTGTTTTGGGGTGCTGGGCCAGGAACTCGAGGAAGAGCAGGACAGGACAGACCAGCCACGGTGGCTTTGATGCGGGCTGGGACAGCGAGCTGGGGCTTGTGCAGGATCCAGCCCTGCAGCCCAGCCACCCCCAGCAGCTTCCCTTAAACTCTTGCCCAACCCGAGCGCTGCTGCTGCTGCTGTGCGGGACGGGAATCCGCGCCTGGATCCGGCAATGGGTTATTTGTCCCAGTAAATGCATTTGTTGTTTGATGGCAGCCAGAGGAGCTGGCAGCACCAAGCAGTGCCAGGGCAGTGCTGGGAGCCAGCGCTGCAATCCTGCCACCCGCTCCCGCAGGGCGAGCGTTCGGGGCCAGCCGGCCTCGCCACAGATCCCGCTCGCCACCTTCCCACCACGGAACAGCCACCCAGGGGTGTGCAGGTCACCCTCCAGCACCCAGCGCCACAAACCCAGCCTCGAGGGGAAGCGTGAGGGAGCAGAGCCCACGTGCCCTGTGCCCAGCCCTGCTCWCACGCTCTGCATGTGCAGCAGCACCGCCCGAAAACGAAACCGGCCCCACTCGCCGCCAGTTCCACGGCAGGAAAACGCGCACCAGTGACGTGGATTGGAAATGTGATTGATGCTCTCCCAGAAATAACTGTTCCCAACTGGAAGAGAAGTGTCCTGAGGCATTTGCAGCTCTCTTTATAAGCACGGGAATATTCAAAACTCATCTCAAGGACTATTTTCAGGAGAGGGCAAAGCCAGGGGCCGGGAGACGCCCTGGCCAGGCCTGCAGCTCCCACTTCCTGAGTGGCAGAAATACAAAGTTCCCACAATCCCAAGAGCGGGAACATTGTTCCTTCCCAGGATGTCCTCCATGAAAAGAGCTATTCTGAGCCGGCTGCAGCCTTTCTTGGCATGGCCCCGCGGCCGCTCCGAGGCAGCTATAAAAGGCCAGGTTACAATGAACGGCGCTTCTCAATGGGACTGCATCTGGCACGGCGAGTTCGGGGGGATGCAGCTCCCTGCAGGGGGGCTCAGGGGCATGCAGGTCCCTGGGGGATCCAGCCAGCCACAGGTGGGCTTGCAAGGGCTGGGTGATGCAGAGCCTCCCCCCGGGATGGGGATGGTGCAGCCCTGCTCTGCATCCCAATCCCCCAGAGATGGCAGAAGGACATCTGGATGCACCCCTGGATTGAGGGGGACAAGCAGTGTGCTGCAGCCATTTGGGGGTGGGCATGGAGGTGCTGCCACTCAGGAAGGCAGGAGGGGTTGGTGCAGGGGGAGAKGTGGGGAAAGGGTCTGGCTGCAGCCTCGGGATGTGGGATACACCCACACATTCACAGCATCACTATARAAGAGCCAAAGCCAGCGCCAGCACAATCCGCAGCAGAAACTGCCCAGCATTGTCCTCCTCTCCCCTCTGGAGCAGCCCCCTGTGATGGTGAGGATTCTCTGGGTCTCACAGAGGGTGATGGCACAGCACCATCACCCCCTGTGACCCTCTAGCTGTTTCCACACAAGCTGGAGAATCCCACAGGGTCTCAGGAGTTTCCCTCTCTCTCTTTTGGCTCAACCAAACCAGCAAGTTAAAAAGCAAGAAAGCAGCAGGACAGAGAGACCCCCCAGTTCCACATGTCCGTACAGGCTGTAGGAAATCACTTTAAAAGCCAGTGTGGGAAGGCAGATTTTGCCCTCCTTTCCCCCCTTTCTCACAGGACATACACACTCCTCTCATTTCACCTCCTGGCACTACACAACTTTCTGTATTAAGACCCAAACTGTCCTTAATTTACAGCTCTGTGTGGACTGAGCAGCACCACAGACCTCTGGGGTTGTGGGTGATGTTACAGCACTTCAAATCCGAGGAAAGTTCACCTGTTTGGCTTTCCTTGACCACCCCAACAGGACAGACAGGATGGAGACAACCCAAACTCATCTCAGGTCAAATCCAAGCTCTGCTCTGGCTCGGCCCACAGCAACTCACCAGCACAAACAGCTGTGGCCAGCCCAGCTCCCCAAAAAAACCCTGGGCCTGCCTCCATGCCGTGGTGTCTGGCACCTTGCAGCCTGGTTTACACCATCACACTCTCCTACACCCACTGCCTGCGGGGAAAAGCCCGGCAGCGGGGTGGCCTCTTTCGACAGGGCTTGTTTTGTTGCACGAAATGAATCGCTGCGGTGTAGGCGTGGGAGAACGCGGGTGCAGGGAGTGCTCCCGGGGGAGCAGCTGCCCGGGGGTCCCCGGGGACAGCAGGGAGCAGCTGAGCTCCCAGCCAGCCCGGCTGGCCACAGCAGCCCCCCAGGGAATGCTGGATTTGGCCCTTTCTCCTCGCTGAGCTGTGGCAGCACCACAAACCCCAGCGGCGAGGAGCGCTTGCACTTTCACTTTGTGTCACCCA
Organism: Cardinalis cardinalis; assembly: GCA_014549065.1. Taxonomy (NCBI): domain Eukaryota; kingdom Metazoa; phylum Chordata; class Aves; order Passeriformes; family Cardinalidae; genus Cardinalis; species Cardinalis cardinalis. Next base: position 555,753 of record JACDOX010000081.1, read on the forward strand.
CTGGGATTTGTCACGACACCTCCACGGTGCCCATCAGCCCCATGGGTGTGTGGGTGGGGAGGATTTGCTCCGGCAGATCCCTCAAAAGCCACTGGCACTTGCACCCCAACCTCTCCAGCACAGCACAGACCTGCAGCCCTGTGGGCTCTGGTGAAACCAAACCAGACCTTACCAGAGGCAATACATACGGAAAAGTAAGAGAAAATAGAAGAAGCTTTGGGGAGGGGAAAATGCACAGGGATGAGTCTCTCCTGCCCCCCCCCCCCCGCCAAAAGTTAAAAAGAAATCCAAAGCATTGTTCTAGTCCCAAACACGGCAAAATGAAACCTGCCACTAATTCCATAGGCCTTTAAACACCAATCCTGCCAGCAAACCCAAGTGCAGCGAGGACATGCAGGAGCTGGCAGTGCCAGGTCCCCTCACAGGCCACCTCTTCCTCTGGCTGCAGCCCCCACAGAGTCCCCAGGCCACCAGCCCACAACTCCAGCACATCTTGAATCAATTTACAACAATATCGAAATCGCAGCTCGACAACTCATCCCGGTTTCCTTGACAGTAAATCCCAGCCCGGGCTGCAGTGACCGTGTCCCTGCCACGAGCCAGCGGCCCCGGGCTCTCCGCGGGTGACCCTGATGGGGCTTGGCACAGGCAGGACTGGGCACGCTGGCAGGGCATGGGAAGGCTGCGGGGATGCTGACCGCGGGTGCATCGGCCTCGTGCTCCGAGCCCCTGCCAAGCCACGGGGCCAGCAAAGTCTGCAGGGAGCAGAGAGTCGGAGGAGCTGCTYGGCAGGCTCCAGGCGGCAGCTCTGCCTGGCACTCGCTGTGGGCGCGGGGGCAGAGGCAAGGCATGGCCCCCTCGGGCAGCGCAGCACCCCACAAATGGGGCAGGTGGGCATCACCCCACCGGTCCTGCACCCTCCCAGAGGGGTCACCCCCACGGCAGGGGCTGCAGGGGTCCGGGGGAGGCAGAGGAGAGGAGCRGGGCTGGCTCCCTGCATGCTGCACTCCCGGCCCTGGGATCGCCGAAATACGGATGCTGGGAAATGGGGGACGTCGAGGGATCCTAAAAGAAGGGGTGCTCTGGGGTCCTGTGCTGCTAGAAGGACGGAGATCCCCAGGATGGGGGCACCCATAGAGRAACAGGGCCCCCGGAACACGGAGTGCCCACGAGGAAAACGGGACCACGGGTCCCCAGGGGCGAGCAGCGCCTGGAAATGGGCAGCCCGAGGAAAGGGCACAGAGGTGGGGTGAGGGGGAAGGGGCTGCTGTCCGAGGAAGGGGCTCACGACCGCGGAACGGGGGCACCGGAGTTSCCCGGGTGAGAGAACCCAGCCCGGGGCTCCCGGGGCCGCCCCGGGGGCTGCACGGGCGGAGCGGCCGCCTCGCTGCTTCCTCCCGCCGCTACTTTCGCTTTGCCGCGGCCGCTTCCCGGGGCCGCCCGTCCCGGTCCAGCCCGGCCCGGCCCGACCCGTCCCGGCACCGCCGCGCGGCCGCGGTTACCTGCAGGAGAAGGCGTCCGGCTGCCGCTCGCCCATGATGGAGCGGCGGAGCGCCCGGGAGGGGGCGGGCGGGACGGGGCGCACGGCTCAGCACGGCTCGGCTCGGCTCGGCTCAGGCAGGAAACCGGGGCAGGCGGCTCCGCATTTCCGCCGGGCGGAGGCGCGGGGCGCGGACCCCGGCCCCGGACGGGTTATGTAAAGCGGAGCGGCGCGGCCGGGGGCGGAGGCTGCGCGGGGGCGGAGCGGAGGGGCCGCCCCGTCCGTCCGTCCGTCCGCCCGCCTGCCTGGCTGTCCGTCCGCTCGTGTGACTGTCCCTGTGTGTGTGTGTGTGTGTGCGCGCGTGTCTGTCTGTCCGTCCGTCCGTCCGTTCGGGCTCCGCGGGTGCGCCCGGCTCCGCGCCGCCCCTCCCCGCTTCTGCCTTTATCTTATCGCATCCGCGCCCGCGGAGCCAGCGGCACAAACAGCCCGGCCGCGCTGCCGGGGTGGATTTCATTTTAATTTTGACACACACACACACACACACACACATATATATATCTTTAGTTTTTACGACTTTCAGAATGTTTTCTCCGTGGATTTGCGGGTGTCCGCCCCAGCCCCCCGGGAGTCCGGAGGGAGCCCGAGCATGGGGCTCTCGGAGGCTCGGGAGGAAAATCCCCCCTTTCCTGCTCCTGCTCAGCCGCGCCTCCCCAGCTCCGCGGGCTGGGACCCAAGGGACCTGTGCGGTGGCAGCAGCGGGCCAGACGCCGTCTCAAACCCCTTTTCTCATAATTTTCCAAATTATCTTGCGGCGAAAGGCAGCGCGGGCTGCTGCTCACGTCCAGCCAGAGCGGACCAGGACAGCTGTCCCGCAGTTGTCCCGCACCGTGGGCGAGGGGTTCGGCCGTGGCAGAGCGGTCACAGCGTCCCTTGGTGCCGAGCGGGACTGGGACTGGAGTGGGGGGACACGGGTCAGGCTCAGCCATCCCGCTGCCATCCCGSTGCCATCCCGSTGCCATCTCGTCCCAGCGGAGCAGGGGCCCCGCGGCAGAGCCGCAGCCCACTCTGCCGTGGGAAATGGAGCAAAAATAAACTTCCAGTGCACCTTCTTCCAGTAAAGGGCTGGACTGTGGTCTGTACTGTCACGTCTGGCCCATTGACATCCCCCACTCGYGTTACTGATTGTTCCAAGAGTTCCTACAAAACTTTATCTGGAATGGCAGCAGTGCCGGGGACCGATCCCCACGCCGAGGCCACTCACACCGAGCAGGCAGAAGTCACGGCAGAGCAGCCGTGGTGGTGCCCAGGGTCCGGTGCCCACGCAGGATGCCAAGCCCGGGCAGCCCAGGATGCGGCACCGGGATTTCACACACACCACACAATGGATTTGTGTGGGTWGGGAAGGCGGAAGCTGCAGGAATTTGCCCTTGGAGAGTGGGCTGGGACACACTGAGCCATTTGTGAACATCTGTGAAGGTCCATCCTCTGTGGTGCTTTAAATACACCTCACTTGTTCACCCCATCCATTCCCAATCCATTTCCAGTGAYGAAACGGCCGAAACGCGAACTCCCTGCTGGAGCTGCGCCACCCCTGGACCACAGCCGGTTTGGACAGAGCCCTGCTGCCCTTCTGCAGCCTCAGCAACCCCCCCGGATCAGATTTGAGCCATAACCCCACAGCTCCTTCGGGCATTGCCAGGGATCCAGGTGGCTCTGCGTCCAATCAGCCCTGCCCAAACCCCACAAGGAAGTGGCTGGGAGCAGCTGACATGATCAAATCTTACCTTGAAATCYGCTTTTCAATCCCTCCCGCCGTTGCTTTATGCATAATTGCCCCTTCTGGCTGTTTTCCTGAGAGCGGAGGAGCGGCCGGCGGATCCGGGCGCCTGCCCCCCTTCCCGCGGGCGGCCGTCCCCGCTCCCAGCGATCGCACTTTCCTTTATCAACTTCATCTATGTCAGAAGCGCCCTCTCAGCGTCCTCAGCCCCAGTGGCCTGAGATTTCTCCTTTGTTTTGCTTCCTGTATGGATTTTCTCAGTCCCCAACTGCTAATTCGCTACCCTGACTTCTGCTTTTTTTTTGGTTTGTGAGCGTGGAGCTGCGCAGATGCTCCTACACACACACACACTCACTCACTCACTCAGGCGCTGCTGCTTCCCTTCCGCTCTGCACTGCCCTCAGCTTTTAACCATTGCTGCTTTCTTCTGCTGTGTACAACCCTTTACCGGCTTCCAGCCGTGCTTCCCACTTCCCTCCTTGATTGCTCTGCTCTGCCCCATTCTGTCTCCAGGATGGGTGGGGAGGTTTGGAAGTGGCTCATTCGCACATCTCAAGGTGCGATGTGATGGGTTTCAGGTGACCTCTTCCATCCCGCCCTGAGGAATTGTCCGTGCCGCCCTGCCCGGAGGGGGTGACGATATCTGGGAGTGCTTGGCTGTGAGGGTCTGCGCCGAGCTGGAAAATGCCCCCCGAAATCTTAGCCTGGCTTTTACCGAGGGTTGGGTGTGGGGGAGATGGTAACGGAGGTGGTGATTTAGGGGTGCTTGGGTTGGTTGAGGAGGGGGTGGTGATGGGCAGGGCGGCGATGGAGCGGGATGGAGGCGGTGACGGGGCCGGCTGCCCCCGCCGAGCCCCGCAGCGCTCCGGCCGTCGTGCCCGGGCTCCCGCCGCCCTCTCCCGGCCCTTCCCCGCGCTGCAGCCGCCGCCTCCGGCCCTTGYCCTGCCCGGAGGGGCCCGGGGGCAGCCCCGGGGCCCGGCTGGAGGCGGCGCGGGACGGGAACCCCGCGCGGGAGCGGAGCGGGGCCGGGCCCGCACCCCCAGAGGCGCCGGGAGCGCCGCGCCCGCCCCACGCCCGCGTTCAGCGGCAGCCGGGACCTGCTCGCCTTGAACGCCGAGGCACGGCTCGGGATCCATTCGGGTTCCATTCGGGTTCTCTGCCGGGGACCCGCACGGAGCCGGGGATCCGAGAGCCCCCGGTCCCCCCAGCACCCCGAGATTCCCGGCACCCCCAGCACCCCGAGATTCCCGGTATCCCAGCACCCCGAGATTCCCGGCACTGGGCGTGACTCAGAGCCCCCGCTCACATCCCTGAGCCGTCCAGCACTCGCTGCTGTGTAATCACACCAAGTCACCGGTCATGGGAGCAGCAGGAAGCGGGGGCCAAGGGCATCCCACGTCCAGAAATGCTCCTGGCACCCCCTCACCTCCTTTCAGACCCTTTTCTTCTCCCTTTTCCCTGCTGTCGGGCAAGCTCAACATGGGAGGTCATTTTCCCATCTTTCCCATCAAAACTTGACGGGGAAACTGAGGAACGGGGTCTGGGCTCCTTGCTGRGGGACAACAGGGAAAATATGGAGCTGCCCAGAAAGGGAAGTCCTGGAGCTTGTGCAGCAGCACGTGGCTGTCCCAAGAGAGACCCAATGGGAAGCAAAAATCCACAGGGGAATTTCGTTGGTGTTTTTGAGGAATTGGGATGATTTTCCGGAGCAGCTGTGGAGAAGGAACAACCTCTGCAAGATGAACATGTGGCTTCGGAGCCCCAGGAAGGGAAGGCAGAGTTGGGAGYGCTGCTGCCTTTTTCCAATTACCCGAGCTGCTCTAATAAAGATATTGCATCTCCCCACAGCCCTTCCCATCCTAATCTYGCTGTGTGAAAAGGCATCTCTGAGCTAGGCAGGGAGATAAGTGCTGCAGAGCCCCAAGAGCTTCCCACCAGCAACCTTGAACAGAGCTGCTCTGCTCAGGAGGGAAGATAAAGCCCAGATGGTTTTAGTGCTGGTTTGAATCCCTTTTTATAGCCTGAAAGTGAAAGTCTGCAGGTGACAAGGAAAACCCTCGGCGAACTGAAGAMCTCTGACACAAGCAGAAAATTGCAAAGTCCTGAGCAGCTGTGCAGGGAAATGAGGGCATCTGTGGGTGGGGAGTGAACCACAACCCGTGGCAGAGGTCAGGGACAGCAGRGTTTCTGGGATGGGGACCTGTAAAATTGCTGCCAGTGCCTGGATTGCCAAAATGCACACATGGCTGTGGAGCAGAGCAGGGGGATGAAGAAACTGGAGGAAAGGGACAGGAGATAAGGATAAGGAGATAAGGAGAGCAAACCCTTGAGGCTGGTATTTAGTGGGACATGGTGAGGACAGCAACACTGCCAAGGTGGTCCTGTGAGCCTGGCAGGCCAACCAAGAGCAGAAGTCAGACTGGAGGCTTGTCCCCACTCAGCTTCCTCTGTCCCTCTGCACTGAGACCACCCCACACGTGGCTGTGGCCCAAGGRTATGGCTGGAAGGTCAGGAGAGCAGCCAGGACTTGCAGCCTGGTCCCTGCAGCATCCCCCACTCACACAGGACCAGTCCATGCCCTGCCACCAGCCCTCCTTGTGGGGCTTGTGTCGTCCACCTCCTCCACCAACCTCTGCCCGTTCYCTGCCAGATGTTCCCAGAATCCCAATTCTTTCCCTCCAAAATGTGATCAAAAATTCAACGTTGTGCAGGCGCCTTCAGGACTAAACTGGGTTTCGCACACGTGCACATCCCTGAGTAAACCCATACATTCATCCAGGATATCCCCTGCACCCTCCAATGCGTGCCCCCACCTCTCCCCCATTCCCCCCTCGCTCTCCCCGCTGCTGTCCCKGTGCCCGGAGCCGTGACCTGCCGCGGGTTTGCGGCCGAGCCAGGAGCTCCCTGCCCCGGGGCCGAGCTCCGGAGCGCTTTTCCAGCTCCTCCCTCCGGGCCGCGGCCGCGGGGCTGGGCGGTGGCGGCGGCGGCGGCGGAGGCGGGCGGGAGCAGCGCTCCTCCCGCGGGGCCGGGCGGGCCGGGCCGGTGGGAGCCGAGGACAAAGGTGACCGTGCGGGAGCCGTGCCCCAGAGCCCCCTCAGCCCCCTCGCACCATCCCACCCCGGATCCAGCGCTCTCACGGCCACCGCGGCCGCTCGCGTGTCGTTGATGCTGGKGAGCGCCGCGGATCGGAGGTAGAGCCCAGGTGAGTGCAAAGTCTGGCACGGCGGGGCCATCAGCGATTAGGGGACAGGAGCAGCGGTGGCCTTGCCCGGSTGACAGGGTTCACGGCCACGGCTCTCTGGAGCGGCAGCCAGATCCYGGCGCCGGCCGAAACCTTCCCTGCGCGCCGCGGGGAGGAGGGCGCGGCACGGAAAACGCGGCGCCGGCGGGAAGGTCACCTGTGCCAGGTGACGTGAGGCACCGGGACAGGCCCTGCCTGGGGCTCCTCCGTGGGAAAACGCTCCACTGGGGTGGTGGTGGGGGGTGAACCTCGTCCCCAGCGAGCCTTGGGCAGCCAGAGCCCACCCGGCATCCAGCACCTTGTCTGGGAGCGCGCTTATCCCGGCCATCCCGRCGCTGTTTATTCAGCAGCTCCATTTCCTGGGCGCCAGGGCTGCCGCCAGCCAGCGCGAACAAAAAGGCGATGGTTCGTTTGCGTGCAATGGARGCGCAGCGCTGAGCACCCTCTGTCCCCGCAGGGCGCGCAGCCATGAAGCTGAACGAGCGGAGCTTGGCCTTCTACGCCACCTGCGACTCCCCGGCCGACAACTCCGGCTTCCTCTACAAGCGCGGCGAGCGGCACACGGCCTACCACCGCCGCTGGTTCGTGCTCAAGGGAAACATGCTCTTCTACTTCGAGGAGCGGGACAGCCGGGAGCCCGTGGGCGTCATCGTGCTGGAGGGCTGCAATGTGGAGCTCTGCGATTCGGCCGAGAACTTCGCCTTCGCCATCCGCTTCGGCGGCAGCAAGTCCCGCACCTACGTGCTGGCGGCGGAGAGCCAGGCGGCCATGGAGTCSTGGGTGAAGTCGCTGTCCCGTGCCAGCTTTGACTACATGCGGCTGGTGGTGCGGGAGCTGGAGAAGCAGCTGCAGGAGATGAGCCGGGGGCTGCCCGGAGGATGCGGGGGCTCCCAGGACGCTCCCGGCCCTYGCAAGCCGAAGCCGTCGGGGCTGGAGCAGTGCCGGGAGCGGCTGCCGGCTCTGCCCGCCGTCCCGCCGAAGGAGAACGGCTGTGCGGTGTGGAACAACGTGCTGGGGGCGGAGGGGCGGCCGCCCGACGCCTCTGGCTGCGGTGGGCGCGATGAGGAGGGGGCGCCGCGGCCGCGGGTGTCGAACGGCAGCGGGACAGCGAGGGCCGGGGCGGCCGTGGCACGGAGCCCGTCCACGTTCTACCGGCTCCACGAGCAGTACAGCCGGGAGGTGGCCCGGCTCCGGCAGGACTGGCAGCAGAAACGGCGTGGCTCCCAGCCCTGAGCGGTGGATGAGCCCTAGGAACCTACCAGGAGCTGGGGCACGGTGGAGGTGGCCRTCCTTGGTGCTGGCCATGTCCCCTCCTCACTCCGGGATGTGCAGGCCTGGCTGTGGTGGTGATGGACACCTGCTGGTGGTGCCAGCAAGGGCTGGGCACCAAGGGACACCAGTGCTGCTCTGTGATGGGGAAATGGGCACCACAGGGGTGCCTCCAGCCGTACCCCCGTGTGGGTTTGGGGTGCTTCACTCAGCACGAGCRAACTACAAACCACTCACTGCCTGAGGCCTCCTGGAAATCGGCCTCTGCYCTGGCTCTGCTGGGGCCTCTGGGTGCTCTTGCAGCGGGATCACRCCTTGACAACTTCTGGAGGAGGATTGTGATGGGATCTTGCCCGCCTGAGCTCCTGCGTGGGTTCCACAGTGGAGAGCCTGCCAGCCACTTCCCCTCCTGGCCCAGCACAAGGCTGAGGTCGGCTGAGCTCTGCCAGATCCCTCTGCTCCAGCAGGATGTGGTTTGAAATGAAAATATCAGTGAGCGCAGCCCTTCCTTAATGGCAGCAGCAGCTTCGCACGCTCCGGGGAGCTGGTGACGCCCAGCCCCAGGCACTGCACAGGGAGCAATTGCTGCTTGCAGCCTGGATGGTGAATGGGGGGGGGTCAGACCCTGGGGGAGTTCAGCAGCTGCAGGCACTGCTTTGCTGGTGGGTATTTTGGGACAGCACATCATCCCCGTGCCAGCTCACTAAGGGGAAGCATCGCTCGTGGTGGCAAATGGAACGCGTGTGTCAGCAGCAGAGCGTGAGGAATGATTCATGTGCCAAACCAGAGCAAAGCTGGTGTCTCATGCCTGTGTTTCTATCTTATTTCCACATCAGAAACTCAAGCTGCTGGCCCAGAGGTGGGGTGACCCACCCTGGAGCAGGGGGGAGCAGTCAGGGTGCCCCGGCTTAGGGCTGAGTGACTCCAACTCCCTCTGCTCCCTTGGGACAGGCACAAGATTTTTCTACAATAAAAGTTGTTTCAGAACTTCTCTCCCATCCATGGTCCTTGTTTGTRCCTCTCAGTCTCTGGGGAGGGGGGTCGAGGTGGAAATTAATGCTTTATTTTAATCCTCCTTCTGTCCCCACCATGTCTGTGGGGCTGGTCAGGGACTGTGTCACCTGGAGGGGACATGGCCAATGCCAGGGTCTTGCAGTGCTCTGGAGCCTCATATCTGCCTGCAGGGATGGGGTGAGATGGGATGGGGTCACTCTGGGAACATCAGGACACCCAGTGSCAGGGTGGTTCCATGTCAGGGCGTCTCTTAGCCAGGACAAAATATCTGTCCCCTTGTTGATGCCACACAGGGACCAAGGACTCTGCCCTTGTGAAAGTGGCCAGCACATCCCCATGTCCCTGCCCACACACCCCACCTGCATGAACACCTCCAGCTTCTCTTTAACACGGGGTCTGGCACAGGCTGGGCAATCACTTCTCAGGGAAACCGAGGCAGGAATCCAGCCAGGGTCACCTGCTCACTGATAACYCTGCAGAACACGGAGCCTGCTCCTGGCCAGGCATGGATCCCCCTATGGAATTTGGCATTTGGAGCAGTGCCAAGGGCAGCCAGGGTGCAGCTGCACCCRGAGCACCCAGATGGTTCTCRTGGCTCCGTCCTTTGCCGCAGGGGAAGACCCTGGTTTCCATGGCAGCTGGCACAGCTTCTCCAGACGTTCAGATATCCGTCAAARAAAAGTCCTTCTCAACATGTTAGCTGACAAACAAGCTCAAACAGATATGCAACATATGGATTTATTCATTCATCAGACACAAACAGCCCTGCCTGGTGTCAGGAGGTGCCGGCTTGCCCAGCGATGTTGGCTCTGAACGAGAGCCGTGCTGGGGCACGGTGCCACTGGCACTGCCAGGCTGGACAGGCCTTTGGGCAACCTGGTCTAATGGAAAGTGTCCCTGCCCATGGCAGGGGGTTGGAGTAAGATGATCCTTAAGGTCTCTTCTAACCCAAACCATTCCAGGAAATGATGATTTTATGAAAAACCAAGATGAAACTCATGCTGGAGGATGCTGAGCTGCCCCAGGAGCAGGAGCAAACCTGCAGCAGGGATGAGCACAGGAATTTCGTGGGGCAGGATCACACTCTAAGCTGGACTAACCCCGTTTAAAGCCCTCTTTTTTTATCCCCCAGTCACTGGGATAATGAGAGCTCTTGCCACAATCCCAAAGCAAAGTTGTGACTTCTGAGGGTGCCAACACCAGGCGCTGGGCAAGTGTGAGAGGGGTTCCCATTCCATCACCTCCGGACAAAACACACCCCAAGGCCAGAGTCGTATCCAACTTCTGTATTTAGTGGCTCTTTACAGAACTTGTTCCTTCCAAAATTGTTAAACAAAGTTCATCGATCTCATAGAAACTTTTGAAGTACAGAACATGAGCCTAACAAAAACGTGACCGGTGTGTCCCGCTGGCTTTCACACAACAGGATTGCCGTGCTCAGGACTATCCCAAGTGCTTCCTCCAATCCYGTTCCACTAAAGCTCCCTCTAGCACACCACGGAGAAGGCAGGCAGTGGTCACACCTCCACCTTCCACAGCACGGTGGCAGAGCAGCCATGGGCACCCTGGGGTGTGTCAGGGCAGGAGAGGCAGGCAAGGAGAGCTGTGCCCTCACCCAGCATTGCTTGTTCGCTACCACCCGAGTACAAAAATACCTTCTATTCTGCTAAAAACATCTACAGGGGAAAATCAGTCAATGGGAGCCTGGCAGGGCCTTGGTGGGCAATGGCTGATGCTGTGAGGGCAGGGGACAGGGCAGAGYAGCCCAGGGGGGGACACTCCACATCGTTTAAAGGCATTTTGTTAGCAGAGGCTGGCTGGAGGTGGTGGGGTCAGGGAGGTGACGGGGAGCACAGCGGGATGGTGCCACCACTGAGCTCTTGTGTCTGCACAGGATCAGCCCTGGAAAGCCAAAGCTCGGTGATGCTTTGCCCAGCTCAGGGTTGAGCTTGCCCAATTTAGGCAGGAGCCTGCTGTGACATCCCAGAGCTCATCCTGGCATCACTGACAACCACTACCTAAGACATGGCTGCAGGAAAGGGATGCTCTTCCTGCCCAGGTGCTCTTCCTAAAAAAGTGCAGGGCTGTGATGCTGGAGCACCCCAGTGGGTGGGTGGGTCATGATTTTTGGGCGCTCACCTCAAGCACTGCTGCCCCAGAGCCAAAGCTCAGAGGCTCCATCCTTCTCTTTCCTGAACGGACGGGGAACCGGGATGCCRTGATGTCCAATCCCAGCAGGATGCTACCATCCTCAAGCACCACACCCAGGGACATTTTCCCATCCTCCTTCCAAAATCCCAAGTTCACTCAGGTTTCTTTGCTTTTGCCTCAATTTCTCTCCTCCTTTGGGAGCTGGCAYGAGCTGCACCATGGCAGATGGGAGCTGCCACCGGCTGCAGGCTGGAGGAAGCGCGAGGGACGGCGTTGGGACCATGCTACATCTTGTTCCAGAAGGCTATTGCAGACATTTCTACAACATATACAACCGCACGGGACATTCTGTGTTACAAAGGCTTCCAAAAACATAAACCACCAGAACTAAATACATACTCGATGGCGTCGGGGGCTTTAGAGTCTTCAGGGACTAGGACGCAGTCTCTGGCTGGGGCAGAAGCGATGCAGTGTCTTACAGACAGGGGTGGAAACTGCAAAAGTTTCTTAAATTTGGTCAGTCTCATAGTGCTTCTTGATGGCTTTGCTCAAAAAGTCTTTTCTGTGGGTTGGTTTTCTTTTTTTTTTTTTTTTTTTTTGTTTTTAATCTCATCCAGTGGCAAACTACAAGACTTCAGTGTACATTTAATGACACGACTGCTACATCATCTTGATTTTATAGCTATCTTTAATATCAAAGCAGCTTAAGCTGTTAATAAATTCCAAAGTATCCTTTTATTAAAATATCTAAAAGAGGTCTATAAATATTTTTTGTTTTTTTTGTTTTTCTTTTCTAAAATTGTTCCCAGTTTTTCACATTTAAAACAAAGCCAGAGGGGTGGGGCAGATTCATAGAGAGGGGTCCCCTCATTTTCACGAGTGCTCCTCTTCTGTGGCGCCGGCCACTCGTCACCTCTCGGTGCACACTGCATTTATCAAAATATATATATATGTGGGGGGGTGTATATATATATTTGGGGTGTCGGGGGGCTCAGAACTCCCACTCGAGGGCCTCCTCGCGGTTGGCAGCCCGCTCCAGGCGGTGGATGATGTTGTTGAGGTTGGCCATCTTCTCGTGGCGCCGCTGCACGCTGGTGCTGAGCCGGGGGCCGGGCGCCGGTGGAAGCGCCGGTGACACCGGCCCGGCAGAGCACGGTCCTGGTGAGGCCGAGCCGGTGAGGCCGGGCGAGGAAGCAGCCGAGGGCGACGTTGGGGACACCACCAAGCTGCAACGGGATGAGCCCGCCGAGGACTGGGAGCTGTCGGGGTGTGGCGGCGGCGGCGGCGGAGGTGCCCCAGCGGTGGCACCGGCGCGGCCTCCCCGCCGCGGGAGGCCGGGGGCGGCGGCGTGGGGGGCTGCCCCCCGCTCCTCCTGGGGAGGTCCGGTCCCTTCGGCCGCTCCGGCCGGGCTGCGTGAGTCCCGCCGGCGGCTCCAGCCGCCCGGATCCCCCTGCTCCTCCTTCACCTTCACGGGCACAGCGGCGCAGGGGGGCTCGCCCCCCACCAACACGGGTTTGTGGTCCTCGGGCTCCGAGTCGGGGCTGTGGGGGGCCCGGCGCCCGGGGATGGCCGTCCCGCCACTCTGTTCTGGGTCTGTGTCATTGTCCTGTGCACCCTCCACCAGCATCTCTCGGCGCATCCGTGACCTGCGGGACACAACCACGGAGGGGTGGCAACAACCACCCACAGCCCCACGCCATGTCTCCAGCCAGTGGACAAATTATCCACTGCAATGTCACCTAAGGATGAAACCTGTGCTGCTCCCCAGGGCTGGGCTGCTGTGGGGACGGATCCTGTGCTCCAGCAGCCTCTCCCTTTGCAGAGATCCCGCTCTGGAGTGAGCAGGTGGATGTGAGCACGGAAACCGCCTTTAGATGCTCAACATGACTTGGTCAAGGTAGCCAACACCACCCACCCACCTGGGGACCTCCAGTGGGTCTGCACCTCCTATCTAGGGAGGAGTGACAGGGAAGGYTGGAAGGGGAACAATGACACCCCCTCTGTGTCACAGCACTCCCAAAGCCCAGGAGTGCCCGTACCTGTAGTTGTGGAACCAGTTGATGACRGTGTTGGTCTTGAGGTTGAGCTGGAAGGAGAGCAGCTCGATGGTCTGCTGGGAGGGATATGGCTCCAGCTGGTAGGCTTTCTTCAGGGCTTCCTTCTCCTCTGGCGCCAACACCACCCGCGGCTTCTTGATCTGGAGCAGGCTGAGCTCCTGCGGCGGCGCGCTGGGGCTGGCGCACTCGGAGCGGGCGCTGGGGGACTCGCTGTCCGAGCCAGCGCTCATCAGCCCGTACCGGCGCTTCAGGTAGGCTGCAGGAGAGGACACCCAGCTGGCACTGCACGCCCCCCAGCCCAGGAACCCCCCTCAGCCAGCGGGATGTGTCACCCAACCCAGCAGGGCCGTGTCACCCCCGTCCCTCACCCTTCTTCTCCAGCTTCTTCATGTCGCGCAGCTTCTCCACGTTGTGGGGGTCGTTGAGCCAGAGCTGCATGCGGACGAAGGGCTCCCTCCCCTTCAGGCTCAGCTTGTGCCACGGCTTGGGCCTGGAGAGGAGATCGGACACCGAGCCCTGCGTCAGGCCCAGGATGCTCTCCCCAAACAGCCGCTGGCCTGGCGGAGGAGAAGCAGAGGTGGTTAGCGGGGCAGAGCAGCGGGACGGGMGCTGCAGTCCCCCTGCAGAGCAGGTGCACCCCATTTCCCAGCCAGCATCCTCCTGGAATTCCCATGAGCACCCACAGAGAAACATCTGGGAGGGGGGTATCATCTACAGGAATTGAGGGGCTGGATCCATGCAGTCTCACCAGCAGCTCCCAAAAACCTGGGCAGAGAGAGGGCCCGCACCTAAATTGTTGTCTGTCAGGACCTCCTTGACCTTCTTGGTGATGGAGTAGGTGTCCAGCTCGGGGGACATGGCGACGATCTCCTGGATGCCCATGGGGCCCTGGCTGTTGGGATACATCTTCCCGCCCAGCGCAGGCGTCGAGCGGCTCTCAGGCTGCTGGTTTTCCTTGCTGCTCTCCAAGGCCAGGGTGAGGGGCTCCTGGCAGCCCTTCTCGTGCTCTGAGGGGCTGGGGGGCGGCGAGGGGGACGGCTGGGGTTCCGCCGGGCTGGCTGTGTGACACCAGGGCAGAGGGGTCAGCGGGAGGGGACAGGGAAGGGAGCAGGAGGGGCATCTGGGGGATGCCCTGTGGCTTTGCCCTCTAGAGAAGAGGGACACCAGCCAAGCTTCTCCRGTGGCTACAAAGTGGGAGATGATGGTGGTGGAATAACTAAAGAGAGAAAATGCCACCAGTGTAACACAAAAAATCCAGTTACTGCTTTATGTCAGGCACAAAGCGCAAGATTTTTGATGTGGCTTTCCTTTTGTTTTAAATGAAGGGGGTTGGGACGAAAGGGGCTTCCCAGGATCTGGGCGTTGGTATTGGAGTTGGCAGGGACAGCTCTTCCCAGTGCTGGGGTGGGGGCAGGACAAACTCACTGGCATGCAGGGGATGGACACAGAAGTGGTGGGGACACTGATGGCACATGGGGACAGTGATGTCACTTACCCTGGGAGGGTGTGGGCTGCTGGCTGATCCCCTGGCCCAGCTGGTCTGTCAGCCAGAGCTGCATGCGGATGAAGGGCTCCCGACCCTTCTGTGTCAGCTTGCTCCACGGTTTGGGCCGCGACAGCATGTCACTCACACTGCCCTGGGACAGCCCCAGCACCTGGGCACCACGCAGGTGTCACCCACTGAAGGTGGGCAGCGCTCCCCCAGTGCTGGGAAGCCGCCTGCCCTCCCCTCCCGTGTCAGGGGAGGGGGAGCAGGATGCCCCCCACTGCCCCCCACTGCCCCACAGCATGTCTGTCCCCTGCCATGGGTGCTGATGGTGGGTCCCCCTGGGATACCCAGGGGCTGGGAGGCTGGTCCCCAAAGGGCTCTGTTTAGGGGACTGCGTACTCTTGGTGGGAAGTGCCACCAACCAATTAGTGGTGGCCACTGGGAGACTGGGGTTGGGTCAGATCCTGAGGACTCAGAGAASTCAAAGGGGAAACAGACCAGGGAAAAAGAAGACTCTGGAAGGAGCTGGTGAAGGCCATCAATGAGCCCCAGGTTCTGGGTCATGGAGCAGAGGGGACACCAGACCCCCCTTCTCCAGGCTGGTACCTTCTCTCCGAAGATCCTCTGGCAGATGCCGTTCTTGGCCAGCTTCTCCTTGACCTGCCGGGTCAGCTCCAGCGTGTCCACCTCCCTGTACATGTACATCTCATACTGCTCTGGCGTCAGCGGCGGCACCGTTGGCTTCAGGGTCCGTGGCACGTACGTGGGGTAGTAGGACAGACGCCCACCAGCCGCCGGCTCCGCGCCGGCTCCTTCCRCCTTCATCTCCGGCAGCCGCTGGGGCTCCTCATCCGCCGGCTGCAGCTCGTCCTCATTGGTGCCGCCCTCACCGGGCTCACCCCGCGGCCAGCCCCGGCCATTGGCCATGCTGGAGTAGCTGGAGGAGGAGGAGGACAGCGAGGGCGACACGGAGGTGTAGGGCCGGCTGAGCAGGCTCCGCTCCGACGCCCAGTGCTGGTCGAAGTAGGAGCCGGCGTCGCCGATCTCCGACTTCACCTTGCGGATGATGCTCTGGACGAAGGCGGCGGGGGAGAGCACGGCCAGGGGCGTCTGCGGCGGGCCAGGGCTGGCCCCGCTGCCCTCCTCCTGCTTGACCGAGGCGGGGGCGATGTTCTGGCTGACGGTGCCCAGCGTGGAGCGCTCGGTGGGCGCCGCGTCCCCCCCGCGCCCGCCGGCCCCCGACTCCATGTCCAGCAGCGCCTGCTGCTGCGCCTGCATCTCCCGCCGCGCCTGCTCCAGGATGCTCTTGATGGCGTCCTCTGAGCTGCTGCTGCCCGCCCCGTTGGCCACTGCCTGTGATGCTGATGGTGTTTTGGGCTCCCCTGCAGAGAAAAGGGGTGAGGGCAGCCCCGAGGAGCAGCTGACATTGTTAACTGTGYGGCCACAACTCAAAGTGTGGGAGGAAAGTGGTTTATCCCGATCAGGTTTGGAGCAGCAGCATCCACAAAGCAAAAGCATCAACAGCCCCAACTCAAAGCCAACTTCTTTTTTGATGATTGCAAAATAAATCCCATTACCAACAATGCGATAGACAAACATGTTTGTTTTCCCTGCCTGTTTTTCCACCGTTCCCGTCTAATTTAATTCTCCGGGATTCTGCTTTCTCAGCAGACTACCTGTTTTAATGTATTTCATTTCTTGTAATTGACTGTGAGAGCAGCTGCTTTAATGATTCCTCGTGCCAGATGGATCCTGAATACTCATTTAATCATCTGGTTTGGGGCAGGGGGGAGGAAAAAGAGTGCATCCAAAGTTTCTGAAAGCCCAGATCTGAACTCTGCTGCACAGGGACTCTTCCATCCCACATGGTATTTCCTTCCAACATGCCCTAAAATTCTGCATGGATATCAATGGGTGAAACATCCTCAAAAAAGCCGATTTTTTCGACGGGACGCACAGCCACAGAGCACCCAGCAGCTGGCACCCCTTTGAGTGCTGCTGCCACAGGGCAGAGCAGGGACTTGGCCACCCCTGGAGCCACCCCCAWGGCTGCACCTACCTCCCTTCTGCGACTCAATCTCCTTTTTTGCCTGCTCCAGGATGCTTTTGATGGCGTCGTCGGAGCCGGTCTCCGGTGTCCTGATCCGTGGCGTGATGCTACCTGATCAAAGAGGCAGGATAACAGCTTTGTCACCAGCGCTGGTTTTACAAGCTCCACTTGTATGTCAGGAAGTATTTACTGCTCCTCGTGTTCGGTTATTTTTAGGGATGCTGGTTTGAAGACAAATGTCACTCCCGATTAGTCGCTACCGGMGCACAGGGAGCCCTGGTAGCCCTGGCTGCCAGCTCCTGCCTCTGGCACAGCATCTCCCACCACCCTGCTCATCCCAACCAAGGGCACCCTCTCCCCACCAGGAGCAGAGACACAGGCACAGAGACCATGTCCTTGGCACTGGGCCCTCCTGGCTGTGCAAGTGTTACAGATGGATCGGATCCAGGGGATAAATCAGAACCCTCCAGGCTGAAGCCAGCAGGTGCATGGACCATGGGTGTGCATTGTCCAGTCCTGGTGCCACCACGGGGACTCGAGTGACCAGCTGCCACTGCTGAGATGTGGCCAGCAGCCACTGTCCCCAGAGATGGGAGTCACTATTCCATGACAGTGCCAACACCATGCCAAGGTTCCGCAGCACTAAAACTTCATTATTTTAATGAAATATTCCCGAGCACATTGATTCATACGGCACAGAACAGCCTAATGAATAATTAAATGGCACTTGTCAGAATAAATGAGTAAAGCACGTCCGGGGATGCAGCTCCACAGCCATGGGTTGTTGTTAATTGCTGCCGTTTGCCAGAGCTCATCCCACACGGCAGCCAGCTCCATCCCAGCAGGGAAATCCCGGGGTGCCACCGGTGGGACCAGCATCCCAGCACATCAGGGTCTGGTGAGCCCCCCTGCCACGGCATGGGGCACCCCTGGGTGCTGCCAGGGTGAACTGGGGTGCACTGGGAGGGGGACAGGACCTGTTGGCCAGGGCCACCCCAACCACTCACCTCTCTGGCGCACCTGGATAGTCCTCAGGGCCAGCACGTTCTGCTCGTCRGACAGGAACTGCTTCATCTTGATGAACGGCTCCTTGCCCTTCACCGTCAGCTTGTGCCAGGGCTTGGGCCGTGCCAGGATCTCGCTGACGGAGCCCTGCGACAGCCCCAGCACGTAGTGCCCGAAGACCCTCTGCCCAATGTTGTGCTTCAGCAGCTGCTCCTTCACCTGGAAGGCGATTTCGGCCGTGTCCAGCTGCTCCTCCTCGCTGGAGCTGCCGGCGCTGCCCTCGGAGGGCTCGCTGGGCGGGCTGGTGGCACTGGTGGCCGGCACGGGGACGGGGTGCACGGTGCTGCTCTTGGCCCCGAAGAAGGAGGAGGGGAAGGGCGGTGCCCCGCTGCTGCTCTCGCTCTTGTAGCCGGGCAGAGGCAGCTGGGGGGCCTTGGGGTCCCCTGAAAGCCGCTCAGCCCCCGGGAAGGGGGACAGCGAGAAAGTCCGGGGACCATCGGGGGCCGCGCCGGGGCCAGGCAGCGGCGGGAGGGGAGCGGGGGACGCGGGGTCGTCGGCCRGGGCGTGGTGGGGGGACGGGTACGGTTGCTCCATGCCCAGTGGATCCTTCCCTGACTCGTCCTCGGAGTGATCCTCCTCTAGAGATGAAGGAGAGAGAGGGAGACACACTAGAGTCCCCCTGGCCACGGCTCAGGCACAGCCCTGCAGCCAGACAGCTCCTGCCTCAGTTTCCCCAGGCGACATCCCACCCCACCACAGTCAGGCCACCCACACTCCCAGGGATATTCCCAGCAGGATGCCACAGAATCTAAGGTCCCTACCAGTGCTGGCCAGCAGGCTGGGCTTCTCCAGCAGGTACTTCTGGGAGGGGTAGAAAGCCTCCTTCCCCAGCAGCAGGGCCTCCTCYGCCTTGGAGATGCTCTGCAAGGAGCCAAGGCGAGATGGGGACAGGCGGCGGAGGCACCGTCGGCAGGGCTGGCACAGCCCGGCCAGCGCCTCGGGACGCGCCACGGCACTTGCCTGGGGCAGGCTGCAGCCAGCAGAGGCCACCTTCATCGCCTTCAGGATGCTGGGAGGGAGACAAAGAGGTGACATGGTGGCTGTGTCACAGCTGTGGTGCTGGGACACCGGCAAGGCAGCCACGGGTGCCAGTCAAGCCATACCTGAGCTCTGTTTTGATCTCCTCGTAGTCAGCCTGTGCCTGCAGCTTCTCCTCCAGCTTCTGTGGAGCAGAGCAGGGGACTCCTTGCAGCCAGCTCCTGGTGGCCACACGGCACGGCCGGACCCGTGTCCCCCACCCCCGGCACGCCCCCAGCCCCCGCGGGCGCACCTCGATGGCCTCGTTCTTGGCGGCCAGCTGTCCCTCCAGCTCGGCGATCTGGGTGGCAGAGGACTCCTCCAGCTCCTGCAGAGAGCTCTGGAGGTGCTGCACGTCCTTCAGGAGCCGCAGGATCTCCCGGTCCTTGGCAGCCAGAGCTGCCTCCAACCTCGACCCTGAGCACATGGAATAGTTCACTTTGTCCTGCTGGGAGAGGGGACACTGTCAGCTCCTGGCCACCCAAGGTGGGGACAAGGGCCACCCTCCCCATTGGACATGTCCCCATAGGAAGCAGGGCTCAGCCCAGTGCATTGGGGGCACTGGTGACAGAGCCCCAGGGAGGGACAGACCTTCCCTCTGCCCTTAAAGGTCTCCCAGGTGCATTTCAGTGCAGTGGGGGTGCATGTCCCCTTCTCTGTGGGAGGCTGAAGGGCACAACCAGTGCCACCACCTCAGGGTGGAAACACTCCTTAGGCATTTTGGGCTTGCTCCCAAACACAAAAAGCTGCTCCTGCATCAGTGGAGCGCTCCCAGGCGCAGTGGGATGCTCCTGGCTGTGACAGATGCTGCCCGCTGCAGGGGGACRCTCCTGGCCCCAAAGGATGCTCCTGGCCCCAAGGGGCGCTCCTGCCAGGGCTGTCCCTGGCCCCGAGGGGTGCTCCTGGYCCCAGGGATGCCCTCACCCCCGTGGTGCCCGTCGGGGAGCAGCAGGCCAGGCGCAGGGAGCTGTT
Source organism: Cardinalis cardinalis (assembly GCA_014549065.1). Taxonomy (NCBI): domain Eukaryota; kingdom Metazoa; phylum Chordata; class Aves; order Passeriformes; family Cardinalidae; genus Cardinalis; species Cardinalis cardinalis. The sequence continues at coordinate 575,335 of JACDOX010000081.1, forward strand.
GACGGCCGCCAGCTGCTCCCGCAAACTCTCCACTTCCCTCTGCGCCGCCTCCGCGCGCTGCAAGAGAACGGAGCAGAGCAGGAATCACACCAGGCACTGCAGCTCATCCCACCCCACACAGGGCCCAGGATCTGCCCCAATCTCTGCCTCTCCTGAGCATCCCACTCCCACCTCCAGGATCATAAGCTCAGCCCAGATATTTAAGTTCCCCCCATGTATTTAAGGTCCCCATGTCCTAACACAGTTCCTGACCCCAATCCTTCAGCACTGGCTGCAGACCATCTCCAGGATACATTTTTGTTTTCCACCTAAAAGGATGGTTTTATTTACACGAATTGTTCTTTAGACCTCTTGTATTATCCACATGCATTTATTTGTACCTACATTTTCAGAATTAAAAAAAAAAATTATTAAGAGGAGTGGATAAGACCAAGAGAGATTACACTGGAATCTAACACAGGAACAGTGTGGGTTGTGCCCTAAAACACCCGTGAGAGGCTGGAGGTGACAAGTGCCAGCTCCAGCAGCCAAATGGAGCCTGGCAGAATCCCAAACACATCCTYGACCCTACACATGGGGCAGGGGGTCCCACCAGGGGGAGGAAACCTGAGCTCTCCTTTGTGGGGATTCCCAATCCTGGTGCCTGTCAACCCCTTATCAGTTTTGGGGACAGACACCCGGGCCACACAGATGCTTGGGGTGCATGCAGCACCCCGGGCTCTGCAGGGCCAACCCCACCAGCCCCTGCCAAGTCAGCTCCTGGCTCACCTGGTTGGCTTTCTCAAGGTTGGTCATGATCATGGCCACTTCATCCGCCCTGAGACAGAAAACAAGAGGTGTCAGAGGGTGTGGGGGCACAGACACAGCCCAGAACACGGGCAGGAGGCTGAGGGATAAGGATCCYGCTTGGTGGAAATGATACAACTTTCAAATTTTTTTTGCAACTTTAATCAGGGGCTTGTTCACCTTTGCCCGGGGGGAGGAGAACTGAAGCTTCTCCTCAAAAGACTCGGGGAAGAACTGGGGGTAGCCAGGAGATAAAACAGGAGATAAGTGAACATTAACAAACATTTCCCCCTGGTGGGCCGGAGACACCTGGTCTGGGAAAAGCTCCATGAGAGAACCCAAGGATGAGGACCCAATTAGCATCGAAGGTGAAGGGATTAATAACCAATAGGAGATGGAATACTAAGGATTGTGTCATTTGAGACTAACGAACGTGAATTTCTGTGGGGTTTTTATGTACAAATACAGAAAGGTCTGGTACAAAACCAGGTGTGATTGAATGATTTTCACTGCTCAACCCGGGCATGAGTGGATGAAACAATTTCTGCAGCACATCCCAGCCAGAAGAAAGCAATGCCTTGCCTCTCCAACACTTAAAAGATGTTGTTGGAAAGTTTTTCCCACAATTTTGGTGACATCACAACTGAGGATGTTCCTGGAGGGGCTTGAAGTATCTCATCTCCTCAAGCAGCACCACGGAGAGGTCCCAGTGCTGCCCAAAGAGGCTCAGCTCAGCTCTGAGCACAACCCAGCCCTGCTGGGAACTTACTTGGACGCCGCTTCCTCGTCGTATTTACAGCGCAGCTCCAGCAGCTCCGTCTGGGTGGCCTTCAGCGCTGGCAAGAGGAAGAGGAGGGTGAGCTGTGGGGTGGGGGCTGGGCCCTGCGTGGTCAGCAGCCCCTGTCCCGGCCCCACTACCTGCGTGGAGCACTTTGATCTTCTCCTCTGCCTCCCCCAGCCGAGCGGCCAAGGTGACCTGAGCTTCCTGCAGGCCCCTGCGAGAGACGGGCACCAGGGATGGAGCGGGGGCACCGCCGACCCCACAGCCCCCCAAAATCACAGAGACCCCTCACAGAGCCCCCTCCTCTAGCCCATCACTCACTGAAGGCAGGAAAGACCCACCAGTGCATACCAGGATGTGTCCAAGCTGTGTTACCCTTCAAGGTTAAGGGGTAACAGGTTTAATGTTTATTGCCCCAAGTGTAAAAAAATTCACTTTGGGTTGAAAATGGTCCCTGATCCCTGAGGCTGAAACCCCCTCTGAGGGGGGTGTGGCAGCCCACCCCCACCTGTAATTAACTGGAGGAGGGGGAAGCAATCAGGGGAAAGTTATTCTGCATTATTTATAGCCTGCACTTGCCAGGAACTCACTCGCAGAGATCTGCAATTTAGGGTTTAAAGATTCTTCATTTGTTTCCCCGGTGCAGCGTGTTAAGGAATAACAATGAAGGCACCGAGAAGGCCGGGAGCCTCCGAATTAAGAGGTCACCTAATGAGGTTCACACAGCGGCCTGGATTCAACCCACCAGTCCGAGCAGAGCCACGAGCCAGGCATTCCGCGCAAGGGGACAACAGGAGGGACCTGTCCCGGCTGTGCCWGTGCCCGCAGCTTCCCCAAAACCACCCGGGACGGGGATGGACAGACAGACAGACACTGGGAGAGTCTGGCTTCTGGGAGTGGTGTGACCGCTCCCAACCGGCCAGCAAAGGGAAGGAGAAGAGGGGATGGATGGACAGACAGCGCCGTGCAGGAGCGGGGACAGAGCCACGCGTCCTCTCAGCGCCCCGGAACCGCCCCACCGGCGGCCCCCACGTACTTTTGCTTGTCTGCCTCATGTCTCTGCAGCGGGGTCTCTGTGCCGGGCGCTTTCCCCTCGGGGCCGGCGAGCGGGGGCTCGGCTGCCGGCGACCTCCGGTCCCTGCGCTCTGCGGGGGGACACAGGCACACACACGGCTGCGGAGGGGACAGCAGCGGTGGCCAGGGGGGACAGCAGCTCCTGGCCCTCCCTGGGACCCGCCCTGCATCCCAGGGATGCTCAGAGGGGCCGCCCCCCTTGCCCAGCCGGGCGGTACCTTTGGCGCTGCCGAGCTCCGGGTGCTTCTTCCAGGGCCGGCTGAGGTCCTTGAGGGGCGGCGGCTCCGGCTCGAGGCGCCGGAGCTGCTGCAGCCGATCCTCCAGGCTCCGGGCAGCCTCCAGCACAGGAGCGGGGTCTGCGGGGTGTGGGACGGGCGGTGAGCGGCAGCGATGGCCCTCCAGAGGCCCCTCTCCCACCTCCCCGTGCCGTGGGGACACCCCCGGTCTTGCCTTGCCCAAAGCCATGGGGACACGCCAGGTCCTGCCTTTCCACGTGCCRTGGGGACATCCTGCCATTSCAGGTGCCATGGGGACACCCCCAGTCCTGCCTTTCCACGTGCCRTGGGGACATCCTGCCATTCTAGGTGCCATGGCGACACCCCCCGAGCCCTGCCTTTCTAGGGGCCATGGGGACATGACAAGTTCTGCTTTTCTAGCAGCCCTGGGGACATCCTGCCATTGCAGGTGCCATGGGGTCACCTCCTGAGTCCTGCCTTTCTAGGAGCTGTGGGGACACGCCAAGTCCTGCCTTTCTAGGAACAGTGGGGACACTTTTCTAGCAGCCCTGGGGACATCCTGCCATTCCAGGTGCCATGGGGTCACCTCCCAAGTCCTGCCTTTCTAGGAACTGTGGGGACAAGCCAAGTCCTGTTTTTCTAGCAGCCATGGGGACATCCTGCCATGGCAGGTGCCATGGGGACACCCCCTTAGTCCTGCCATTCCAGGTGCCATAGGGACACACCAGGTCCTGCTTTTCCAGGAGCYGTGGGGATATCCYGAATTCTGTCATTCCAGGAGCCATGGGGACACACCAAGTCCTGCTTTTCTAGCGGCCATGGGGACATCCTGCCATTCCAGGTGCCATGGGGACGTGCCCCGAGTCCTGCCTTTCTAGGACTGATATCCTGAGTGGGGATATCCCGAATTCTGTCATTCCAGGAGCCATGGGGACACACCAACTCCTGCCCTCCTAGCAGCCATGGGGACATCCTGCCATTGCAGGTGCCACAGGAACATCCCTGCCTTTCACTGCCAGCCCCGAGGCAGGCAGGGACGGGCTGGGGGCATGGGGACATCACCTCCCAGGGCACGGTGGCTCCTGCAGGGCTGCTTTGGGCACAGACAATGGAGRTTTGTGCCGAGGTAAGCAGGTGCATCCGGAGCCGTCCGTCTTCCCTCTGTCAGCATTACACCATCATTAGCTAGTGTCTGCTCAGCGGGGTGTGCCATTATGTCTCCCAGGGCTGATGTAATTATACATTGACATAATTAACCCAGCAAGCCCATTAAGCAGGCCAGCTAAAAATTCATCTATAATTATTTGTTGTGTGCATGCTAATGAGTCCATCTGCACTGCCATTGTACAACACGAACAAATTAATTTACAAGTCTGGATTTTTTAATAAGTTCAAGAAAATGCCTCCTATTGAGCCAGGTTAATGTAGGTTTGGGGGATTTTTTTTTTGGGGGGGGGGATTGGGGTTTTTTTCATGGAAAAGAAGAGGAAAGAAAATAGATTTGAATTCTCCAGGGTCAAAAAGTTAGGCAAACAGGGAAGTGGGATGGAGTTGGGCATGCTACCGTACGGCACGTGGCAGGCATCCAAGGGTAAAAGATAACAACAGTGGGTGGTGGAAAAAAATGCCAACAACTGGCTGCCTCCACTCAGAAYGGGACACAGAGCAGCTCTGCTGCTTGGCAAGCCCCTGGCTGAGATGGAAGCGGGATGAAGGAGGCCACGTCATGGGATCTGGGGGTCAAACACAGCACCACATGACTTTGGGGTGAACCTGCCCAGAAGATGCAAGATTTGGTCCATGCCAACGTGGATGCTCCTTGCAAACAAGAAATGCCAAGGCACATGCTCCTCCAAATGGGGATGTGGGGGTCTGTCTGCCCCACTGCTGCCCTGCCATCCCACACCATCACATCCCACAGCATCCCCCCAGGATTAGTGACTGCCAGGCCAAAATCCCCTGAAGCATCCTCCACAGGGAATGTTATCCCTTCTTTCTGCAGGACATCACAAAGGAATGGATGGAGTAAGAGGTTTGTGCCGGGATTCTGACCACGAGGATCCAGAGGCAGATGCTGAGTGCTGTCAGCTTTGTCACTGAAACAGGGACTTGGCTCCAGCTGGGACCCTCCTGGGGATGCTCATGGCATCCTTCAGCTCCTGGTGTGTCTCACTGAGCTCAGCATCCCCCAGGCTGGTTCCCCACCCAGGGGTGAGGGATGGCAGTGATGCAGCACAGCCCCAGCCTGCCTGGATGCTCCCACAGCCATCAATAACTCCCATAACTACATGAGTGGAGATAAGGACATGGAYAATTAAACCCTGCACTCCGGGGGCTGCTGGGGTCCCCTCTGTGCTCCCCAGCCCTGGGGGTGTTGGCAGGAGGCTCTGTGCCAGCCTGTGAGCTGCCTCCATGGAGATAAACACTGGCACAGGCCCTGTTTGATCCACACCAGCAACTCCTCCTGCCTGCAAGATGAGAAATAATATGGGAAAAACGGGTCTGAGTGATAAAGCACCAGGGATTTTCCTCAGGTCAGCATTTTCCTTCCCATGAGCTGCAGCCCTCTGTGTGCTGTTCCCTGTTTGGAGCTGCCAGCCTGGGATGAAACGGTGGGAGCAGAACTTTGGGAAGGGAAGAACAAACCTTTACAACAGCCAGGGCAGTGCAGAGGCCAAATTCCTGGCTGGAATAACTGCACTGAGCTAATGCCACACTGCCCACCCACTGGGAAACACCATCCCTGGCTGTGGGGCTGGCTGTGCCACCACCTGTGAGATGCTGGGGTCTCCCTTCCTCCCTGGATCACATCTTCCACTGGGACAGGTTAGACCTGACACTGGCCAGCAGCACGGATGGGTGACAGTGACACGAGGGACACGACCTGAGGGCATCACCCTGGGGCCATGGTGCAGGGTCACCACCAATGGCACAGCCTGGCAAACAGTGTGTCCCTGTCCTGGCACACTGATCTATCCATCACTCCATACCCTCACCCATTATGTTTGCAGTTTATATGTACTAATTAAATAAGTAAATACAAATATAAGTGCCACCACTAGCTGGCGTCATTGGCCATCCTTTAGTGGCCCCGGCAGTGCTGCAGCAGGATCACAGAASCACAAAATATCCTGAGCTGGAAGGGACCACAAGGGTCCAGGAGTCCAACCCCTGGCCCTGCACAGACAYCCCAACATTCCCACCCTGTGCATTCCTCAGAGTGCTGTCCAAGTGCTCCTGGAGCTCTGGCAGCCTCAGGGCTGTGCCATTCCCTRGGGAACATTCTCTCTGGAAGAGAACTTTTCCCAGCTATCCAACCTGAAGCTCCCTGACACAGCTCCAGCTGCTCCCTGGCTGCTGTCCCTGCTCCCAGAGATCGGGGCTGCTCCTGCACTGCCCCTCCTGAGGATGCTGTGGTTGGGATGAAGGCTCCCCTCAGCCTCCTCTTTTCCACATTGAACAAACCAAGTGCCCCCAGCTGCTCCTCACATGGCTCCTCCTCCTCCAGACCCTTCTCCAGGGCCCTCCTTTGGATGCTCACTGACAGGGACAGGGGCAGTTCTGAGTGCTCCTCACCTTCTCCAGAGCAGACACAGCTGCAGGGAGCACCTGTATCCCTGGGAATCACCAGATAATCCCGGTGCCAGGGCCATTCTGCCCAGCCCACATTCCATGCTGCTGCTGCCTGGCTCCAGGAGGAGCACAGGTCACCCGTGGTGCACCCATGGGACACCCACAGCACCTCCATAGTGTTGTCACCTCTCCACTACCACGGCCTCTCCCCTGCCACCCCATCCCAACCTGCTCCAACACATCCACCAGCGCCCCACGAATCCCTCCACGAGTCAAAGTCAGCCTTAAATCAAATCATCCCCAACAACAATGACATTAATTATGCTTTTAACACATTTTACTGCTTCCCCCCCTTCCCTTCACGCCACATCTGTGTGAACAATATCCAAAAGATTTACGGTTTTCTCCCGTAATTACAGACACACAGCCAGCTCACTTATCAAAATACTTGCTGAGCAATCAGGCTCCGTTACAGTCTCTGCCAGAGATTTGTGTTGACAGCAGCCATTCAAAGCAAAAAATGTCGAATCAGGACTTATGTGGCGCTTGGAAAGTATTCCACAAAGAGTTTGCCTGTCGAGAGACATGTGGACATGGAACAGACGGGGATGAACCGTGRGAGGGAGGATTTGGGGTGCAGGAGAGGAGTGAGAGATGCTGTGGAAAGCAGAGAGAGGAGAAGGAGGAGTGCAGAGAGCACAGGGAAGGAGTTTTGGGGCGTGCATGTGTGTGTGCATCCATGTGCAGGCGGGAGGAGCCGGCGGGTGAGCGCGGGGAGGGAAGATAACTGGGCTCTGCAAACCGAGCTGACATTTGGTTCTCGTAGCACAGGAGAAAATTTAATGAGGACAAAAATATGTCTCCCTAATTCCCCTAAGAAATCATTAAAACATTTTGTTATTCCTAAATGTCTGGAAAATGAATTAGTGGCCCTGCAGGAGCCTTTCCGYGCATTTTCAGCCGTTTGCAGCTCTCAGCCCCCGACGTGCCGGGGGACGCTCCGTGCCTGGCACACACGAAACTCCCCAAAGCGGGGAGCAGCAGGAGGGGGCTCCCAGCCCCTCACCCGTCCCTAGGACCAGCTCTGCCAACACAAACCTCAGGGCTGCCCCGTGCCTCAGTTTCCCCCTCCCAGGAYGGGGTGGCAGAGGAAGGATGTCCCCGTGGCTCGTGCTGCGAGCTCGGCCGTTTCGCTCAACTTACCGTCAAACAGACAAGTGGGAATAGCCGCAGTGTTACTACACGGGCTGAGCAAATGTATTCCTTTCCTAATGTCAAGATGCATTTGGCTCAGGGGCTGAAACACAGCGATGGCAAAAGCTGCTTCCTCTCCTCTCTTCGGCTGGGATCTCCAGAGCACCATGCGCCGGCCGCGGTGGGCGACGCCAGCCGTGCCAGGGACGGTGCCAGCTGCGCTGGGGATGGTGCCAGCCGTGCCAGGGGTGGTGCCAGCCGTGCCAGGGACGGTGCCAGCTGCGCTGGGGATGGTGCCAGCCGTGCCAGGGGTGGTGCCAGCCGTGCCAGGGTCGGTGCCACAGTCCTCGCTGGCTCCTCCGGGCACGCGACTCGTTAGGCAGCCAGGTCGCCACGGCGCTGCTTACCTGGAGCTTCGAGCAATTGCTTGTAAACGCTCAGGAAAGCCGTCTCAGCCTCCTTGCTTCTCTTACTAAGTGCAATCACCTGCGGGGAGAGGGATACAGGGGTCAGGGATGGGTTGGAGGAAGGGACCGGCCGAGCCGGCGGGATCAGCACCACCGCAGCCGCACGCGGATCCACACCCGCCCCGTGCCCCGCGCWGCCGTCGCTGCCTGTGGCCAAACTCCTCGTGCTGCTGCCATGTCACGTCGCCCTAAATCATTGATGTGCTCTGAGTAAATGAAAATTATAATTTAATGTCGGYGCTTAAATAAGGAATAAAGAAGCGCACCCGTTGTTGTGCCCGCCGGGCCGGATCCGGCGCACGGCCTTCCCCAGAGCCCTGCCAGGGTGGCGCTGGGGCTGGAGGTGATGCTCACACCAGGAGTGGGACACGTCCTCCTGTCCCTGTCCCCCTTGGCCGTTGGGGCACAGGGGTGCTGGTGACACTCAGGCCAGCCTCATCCCGATCACCCAACAACGTTAATCTGCTGCGTGTTCCCATCCAACATTTATGAGCATGAATCATTTACTCCCTTTAATTTTTCAAGGCACAATGACACCTCTGGGCAGGGGCTGCTGCCCACCAGGTCCTCTTGGTTACCCCTCACATCCAGCCCCACCTGGAGTGGATGGGATGGGGCAGCAGAGGGACATGAGGGCACAGCCATCGGGGATGGAAGTGACCCATTCCCAGCTGGAAGGAGTCAAATTGGGCWCTCCCACCAGCCAGTGACGGAGGAAGAGGTGCCCACCCAGCAGGCACACTGTTATGACAGGGAAATAATCAATTAAATTGCTTTTAAGCCACCGATGGGCTAATTATGAAACAAAGCCTGAACTTTGGGCCTCAGTCTGATGGCAGCTCCCACACCAGAGCATTTTSCCCTCCTCTGTGCCAGCAGAGCTCCTGGCTCACCCCTCCAGCCCGGATTGCCATGGCTTGTCATTGCAACCCAAAGCAAACGGCTCATTTGTAATCCAGCAGCCACCTGAGCAAGCCGCCTTCTCCTCGGGAGCTCGCAGGCACTGGAGCACAAAGATCATTTTTCTATTGTTAAAATTGTATAAGCCAGGCTTTTTATAGCAGCTCGTACACAAACCTACTTTCTCAGCACCGCGGCTCCAGCAGAGGAGGAATTTGGGGGCTTTTCTTCGGCGTTCTGCAGAAATGCTTGGCTTCAGGGTGCTTTAAAATAATAATAGTGAAGAGGGGAAAAGAGGGAGGAGGCAGCCAGGAGCAGGACAGAGCTGCGCCTGCTGAATCTGCCGGTGGGGTGAGCCCTGGTGGGGGATTTGTAGGGATGTGGGGACACAGAGCTGCTCGTGGCATCTGCCCTGTGTGACCTCCCCATTCCCAAACCCTTTGGAATGCACAGGAGGAGGAGCAGGAGCAGGCACGGGGCCATGGGGATGCCTGGACCTGCCCCAGCRGCTCTGAAGAGCTGCATCTCCCCTGAGCTGGCAGCAACCAAAGGGTGCAGAGCAAAAATCCATCCCCTCTCCACCACGGGTGCCTGTCCCTGTGCACCCCTAATCCGTGCCAGGGGCAAAGAGCTGGCCCAGGCTCCMAACCGAGCTGTTTGCACTGCAATTCCTCCCTCAAGTCACATCTCAGAGACAAAGCATTTTCCAAGGGGAACCTTGCCCTCTCCTCAGCAATCCCTGTGGAGGTCTGAGCACCCCCATGGTGGGGTGGGAAGGAGCCTGMAGCATCCCCTGAGCTGGGTTGCAGCACATTCCAGCCCAAGTCAGTGCCAGGGCAGCACCAGCGTGGGCAACTRGCACGTGGTGAGCCAGACACCCACTCAGCTCTTCCACAGCCCCACTAAACTTGTTGGAAATGTCAGTAGAAAAAAGATATTTAACATTTTCAGTGATCTTTTCCAGATGGGGGATAATTTACTCAAATGCCAGGGGAGATTCCTGCTGGAGCAGCTCTGAGTCCCACACAGGGATGGCTCACCCAACACTGAAACTGCTGTAATTCCTCACACAGCGCTGAATAAACACCTGGAAAAAGCCCACATCTGTCACCCTAGTTTTTAAGATTTTCTAAGCTTTTTGATGTTGACATTCTTGTAGTGAACTTTCTCACACGCTTTCTGTAAATAACTCATTGTTTTGCATTTTTTTATAGAGGAGGAGAGAGTTGATGGACTGTTGGCTTGACCAGTGTCATTGGAGAGGTGGCACTGTCACCCTCCAATCTGCTGTCACTTTTGGAAAACTATCAATGTTAGAGTCAGAAAATAAACTTCCTTTTTTTCCTTCACTTTGAGAACAGTGGTGTGTGCTTGTGTTCYTTCGTGTCCTATAGTGACACACATCAGCCCTAAAATCAAGATCTTATAACAAAACACCTAAATTCTCACTTTCTTGACGCAGAACCAAACCCTGCATCCACATCCAASAAGACAACACCTGAAAACATGCTGAAAAGAGGAAATGGCTAAAAATGGGGGAGCTGAGAAGCAGCACTGGTTCAGTGGGATCAGGATGGCATCGCTCTCATCCTCCTCATCACCACGATGCCCGTGAGTGACACAAACCCACTGCCCACCTGCAGAGCCCTCAGTGCCCGCTCTGAGCGAGCTCTGCCTGTGCACTAAACACCCAGGTATTCTTAATTCCCGTTTTCCCCCCTCCACAGCACCGTGGGCTCAAGGTGAGGCGCGGCACGGGATCGCCGCCGTCTGATAAATTACATTTCCGCGCCGGGTCCTTTTCATGGCTGGTGACTTTCCAGCAAAGCAATTATCACTGCAGAATGCGTAATAGCCTAATTAATTACTATTGTCAGGCTGGCCTCTGTGCCATGATTATACCTTCCGAAGCCAACTTTTTAAACATTTGGAAGCAGAAATATTATTATAATTGAGTGACAAAATGGGTAAAACTCCCCCGGCGCTCGGAGCGTCTGAGCGTCCCCGCTCCAGAGGCGCGGGATCTGCGGAGAGTTTATTCTTGCATCCACCAGATCAAGTGCAGGATAAGTAGTGGGTTATTTCCATCTAAATACTGGTGGCAGTAAACCACAAATGAGCTCTTTTTCAGCGTGGAGGAACAGCTGTCGGGGGAGAAAGCGGCAGCAGAGACCCCAAATGTTGAAGGAAAGTGATGAAAAAAATTAATTCAAGGCTTCAAGGCTTCGCTGTTTTTCTTGGGTGTTTTTTTTGCTGATGTGTAAAGAAGTTGGGGAGAGAGAGAGAGGGTGGCAAGGAGGGGGAGGTTGGGAAGGAGCCACTGTCCTGGGAGAGCTCTGGGTGATGAGGCTGGACCAACACGAGGAACCAGACACGTGTTGGGGTCTTTTGGTGCCTCAGCATCCCAACAATCCCTTAAATCCACCAAAAGTGTCCACAGAGCCATTGTACACCCACAGRTTCATCCCACGCCCCCACAGATCCATCAGAGACACACACAAACCCCTCACACACATCCACRGACCCATCAAACGCTCACAGACCCATCACACCCCCATAAATCCACTGCACACCCACCCAAACMCATCACACCCACCCAGACCCCACAGCACCTCCCCCCACACCATTCCTCCAAAGGCAGGAGCAGCTCCCAAGATTTTCACAAGGCCAAAAAGCAATTCATGTCAAAAAGATCAATAATATAAAAATAAAGCCTGAGAATTCTAGTTAAAGGGAACATCACAGAAATATGTTGTTCACGTCCATGATTCGGAGATTAAAAAAAAAAAGGGGGGGGGAAAGAAGAATCAATATAAGTTCTTTAGATGATGTTATTTCTAACGAGAAATACACCAAGACTGCTGCAAATAACTGCTTAACGGAGGAAAAAAAATGCATTAATAATTTACTTTCTAAAGCGCGGGATCCCGAATGAGAGAAAATTGCTGCTGGTTCTTAATTTTGTTGTAATATTGCCTGACAAGTTCAGTGATGTTTTGGCAAAGTTCTTGAGAGCAGAGACAGAGATTCCTCAGCTCATTAGGTTATTTTTCCCCTCTTTTTTTCCCCACATCATCCTGACCCTGCTGGCTCAGGGAGAAGGTGCCCAAGCTCTTTCCTTCCTGTGCACCACAGGATTTCTTGGGCTGAGCACCCACATCAGCAACAGGGAAAATATTTCCAGCTTATCCACCCTCCCCACCATAACTTAATCCRTGTTTTTTCACTGACTGTTYGAGCTGGTTMTTTTCTTCTTTTTTTTTTCCTCCATTCTTTTTCCCCAAATTTATTTTTTTAGTGCATTTGCTGACAGTTGGCAGCTCTGAACCATCTGCCACCACCACGAATCGCAAAATCAAAGTTTTCAGCATCCAACCCAATGAGGAACAGGCTGATTTCTGGCCACCACCACGAGAAGGTGCCACCTGGGCAGGTTAATTCCCAGCAAGGATTTCTTGCAAACCCCCCATAATTATTTTCCATGAAAAATATTTTCCTGGAAATTTATGCTTGTGGAAAAATATTTTCCTGCAAAAATAAGCAAAATYGTGTGGCTGACAGCAGTGGGCCAGGTTGGTGTGGGATACAGGCAGGGATGCTCAGGCTCTGCATCCTTGGCATGGATGATGGGGGTGATGAGGGGGTTCCCACTGATCCCCAGATTTGGGATGCAGCCAGGCTGGCCCTGCACCCCAAAGATTGCAAAGTTTCACCTCCCACTTAGCAGAACAAAACTTTTAATTTAGATGTTTTCATCTATCTATCAGAGTAAAAAAAAATAAGTTTAAAATAATGACTGTAATAAATGARGGTAATTAATTGTAGTTTGTTCCTTTACTGTCTAGTCAGCTTAATTTTACCTTTTCATCTAATAATGAGAAAATAATTTTTGTGCTCTGAGGGTTAATGATATGTAACTGCAAGAGCTGCTAATTGCATGTTGCAAACTATTCATCAAAATCCCCATCTGCGCTACTTGATTATGTTTGCTAAATTATTGCTTTGAATTATCTTTCATAAAGCAACTTTTGTAATTAGCAGGGCTTTCGCTCTGCTCTTTTCTCCGGCACAAGGATATTCAAACTTTGTCCCTCTCAAGCTGTTGCCATTAAACTGCTTTTGGGGAGAGAAAGGAGCTGCCCTTTAGTTGAAGAGGGGGAAAAATAAAAGCTGGGTTTATCCTCTGTGGTTACAACTTCTTCTTCTGGTCCTGCTACTCCTTCCTCGAGGAAAAAAATTGTGTTATAATCTAAATATTTAGGAGATGTATTCAGGAATAAGAGAGAGAAAGGGCCCAACAAGCCCATCCACACCCCTCCAGGTTAATATTTTTTAAAATCATCTTTTTTCCCGTTTTTTCCTTCCCCTTTAGAGGAAGAAGCACAGGGGGAATGTTTGCCATCCATCACCCTGAGTTTATGGGATGATGCACTCGGCTCTCCCTGCTTAATATCCATGGGGAAAGAGGAAAAGTGGGGTTTGAGGGGGAAATATATGGGATGGGAATGGTGCAGGTTTTCAAAAATTTGAAAAATAGGAAAAAAAGGCCAAAAAAAGGAAAAAAAGAGGGGGAAAGCGAAAAAAGAGGAAAAAAGAGGAAAAAAGAGGAGGAAAGGGAGAAAAAGGTAAAAGTGGGAAAAGGGAAAAGAGAGGAAACAAGGAACAAAGAGGGGAAAAGAGGGAGAAAAAGAAAAAGAGAGAAGAAACAGAAAAGAGGAAAAAGCATAAAGAGAGAAAAGAGAGAAGATAAGAAAAAGATGAAAAGGAGGAAAAAGGAAAAATATTTGAAAAGAAAAGGAAAACAGAGTAGGATTAAAAGGAAGGGGGAAAATGATAGGGGAAAAGGAAGTGGAAAAAAAGAAAAAAAAGGGAAGGGAAAAGAGGGGGGAAAGGGGAAGAACAGAGCCCTGAGCCCCCTTAAACCTGGCTCCAGGAGCAGCAGCACCTCACTGGTTCCCACCCTGCCCCGCCTGGCACCAAAGCAGCCCAGAAACCCAACCTCAAGGCAGCAGAATCCACCTTCTGGGCTAAAACCCCCAAAAACCTCCTGTGGAAAAAGTCCCTGGCGGGAGGAAGGTGGCAGAGCTGGGTTTGCAGCTGCTGCTGAGCTGGGAATTGCATCCTGTTCTCCCTGACACCCCCATAAATCCGGAGCCACTTGGGCGGAGGGGCCGGCCGGGCCTCCCGAAGGACATTGCTCATATCCCTGGAGCGGATCTAATGAGGACTATTGGAAAAAATGCAGTATTTAAAAGACTGAAAATGTATTCCTATTGTTATCACTCTCTTTTATGTGTTTATGCACAGTGCATCGGAATGAATCAATACTGGATTGCTCTATAAATAAATGAGCATATCAGTAAACCCAGTAATAAAATGAAGTGATGAAAAATATGGAAATCAGCCACATTTGTGTAAATCCACTTATTGTTTACTTTAATATTTTCCTATGCAGTTCCGTAGCTCCAAAGAGACAGATTTAAAACCAGGTAATGCTCAGCAGACGCCAGATCCTAATGTGTCGCTGCTGGCACCAGCAGCTCTCCAGGGGTTTCCATCCAAGCACATTAGAGGAGCAGGGGAAGCAGCCCCTGAAGAAAACACTGAATTGCCAGGGAGAAAAGAGGTGTCCTGAAGTGCCATGCCCCAAGGACCAAAGCCAAGGCTCATGTGGGTGTGGAGCACCTGGAGCAGGATGGAGAAGCCTCCCCTGGCAGCATGGTGGGCTGGCACCATGTTGTCCCACCCCAGGGGCTCCTCAGATCCCCCACTGCAAGCTCATCCTGGGATCCTGGATGTGCCACAGCCCCTCCACAGCATTTCCCAGTCACATCGAGGCATTTCCCAGCCATGGCACCTCTTGGCTATGTCACTGTRCTTCCTGGTCATGCTTTGGCAACCCCTGAACACGTCATGGCATCTCCAAACCACACCTGGCATYTCCAAGCCGCACCCTGGCACCTCCCAGACACATCTTGTCCCCTTCGGGCRCCTCCCAGCGCTGGTGGCTCCTTGCCCTGCCTGGAAGCTCTGTCCAGTCTGTCCCTCCCAGGGCTCTCCCCATTTCAACCCCCCAGGAGCCAACAGGCTGGGAAAGGCCTGGGATCATCCCCAGGACCGTGGGTGGCGAGGGCAGGTCCTGCCCCTGTGTCCCAGCTCTCCTCTGAGCATTCCCCACAACGCTGCCAGTTTTCCCTCCCACCCAGCCAGGCTGGTAGAAACACCCCTCCCCACACAGCCTCCAAGAAAAGCTATTTTAGAGTTGCTCTTTTTTTTTTCTTCCCCCCCCTTCCTCATCTTTTTTTAATTCATTTTTTTCTAACAAACAACCCATCTCCCCCCATCTGGGCTGCGAGCTGGGTGCCAGCAGCTCCGCGCCAGGCGCTCAACGTTTGCTTTTTATAAACGCCTCGAAACCCAAAATTCCCTCCCGCGCTGCTGGGATGCATCCAGGTGGATACTGCATCCAGCAGGATGCTGCACCCTGCCCAAGGAGCCCCTTTCCTCCAGCTCTGCCCACCCAACAGAGCTACCAGAGGTGGCGAGAGCCAGAAATCCCCAAACCTCAAGGTTTGGGGCTAAAATTTGCCTTTGTGGCCAGTTAACTCCCCTTTTGTTACTCATTCACATCTACAGCTCCCAAAAATCTCGTTGCTGGGGAGGAAAATCCGCTGTCCTGCCGAGTTAATTCCTTAACAGCAGATCTCCTGAACCTCAGGTAAATTTTTTCCTGAATTCCCAACTGAGTTCAATTAAATGTTTATGAGACTCTGCGCTTTCCCCCCACCACCCTGCCAGCACCATGAAGCTCCTTCTGGAACAAAACAAAAACAAAAGGTGGACAAAAACAACAAGAAAAATAGGGGGAGAAATAAAATAAAGGGGATTTAGGAGGGCYGGAGTTTGAATTTGAAGAATACAATTCCCCCGGACCAGTTTTGCTCGGTGCCACGCTGGCAGTATCGACAAGGGGGTTCACATGAATAATTGAAGGAATTCTGTATTCCCCGCAAAAGAAAAGGCAAGCCGAGAGGGCTGTTGAGATAATCAGGAGCTTGCTAATCAATATTCTCAGCCCCAGCCTCCTCCTCGCTTCTCCAAAAGGAGCAGTGCCATAAGCTCATCAGTAACTGTAAAAAAAACATCGCACTCCGAGTGTCAAAATAGTCAAGCACAGCATATTGTATTGCCAGATTTCCCTCCCGGTCCACCTCGGTGCCAGATTCCATCCATCAGCAGGGAGGGAAGCCGTCCAAAGATGACTTACTTACGCTTAAGTGTTCATAAATAAGGTTTTTAAGATATAGATGGCTTTTTAATTTTGGTGGAATGYAGGGAAAAAAATAAAATCGGATTAAAAAAATGATGGGCTGGATGCGATGCGGTGGGAAGAGATCTCTTGGGTGCTGCCTGGTAAATTCCGCAGCCCAGGGGATGTCCTGGTCCTTATCCAGCTTGTACCAGGGTGAAAACAGCCGGAAAAAATTGAGGTTGGCACCATAAACTGTGGCAAAAGCTTTGTCTGGTGGGGAGATATGGCAAGAGGACGTATTCCCGCTATGGAAACCTCATTAGACAGACTCTAATTACTGCCCTGCAGTCGGGGGGAAGAGACAGACACCATAAAAACCTGGGTGGGGGGGTGGCCATTAATTGCTTTTTGATAAATTGGGGGCTGAGGTGCTGCTGSCCGAGGTCAGGAGGTGCCTGTCTGAGGCTCAGCTGTGCCCCAGGCTCTGGCTGCTGGTGATTCAATCCCATCCTGCTCCCAAAACAGGCATTTTTGGGGCAAATTTGGTTTGTGGTGGAAGGAGCCGCCTCCCTCCTTATCAGCAGCTGGTCCTGGCCTGCAGGACTTGCAGTTTGCTGCATCTTCATGCCCCAGCAAAACCTCAAAACTCCCATGAAACCAGCCTTGCACCTCAGCACCGTGGGGATTTAAGCTGTGGCTGCCTGAATCACGAGGGATTTGGCTCTTTCCTCCCCAGCATCACCAAAACCCACCTGGCTGTGCCATGATGGGATGTGGGGCAGGACACTGGGCACAGGGGSCCAGCAGCCTCCCCTGCCAGCCACAGGCCAGGGGGGTGACCCTGGCCATCCATCACCCCCTTCCCTCTATGTAAATCCCTGATGCCAAAGATGTATGGAGCCAATTACCAGGGGTCACTGCCGGGTGGAAAATTCAGACAACGAAGCTCCCGGTCTCCGATGAATTTGTGTGAGATTGCAAGTTACTGCCTTTTATTGGACAATATAAATATTTCACTGTTATATAAAAAAATATTGGCGAGAAAGCAGATAAAGCCGGGTCCTGTGTGTATACAGAGAAGCAGGGAGTGAAAAACGGCCGTCAGCATCTTTTTAACGGCCTCTGGTGCGGCGCAGGAACGGCTGCAGAGGGGCTGGATGGCCACGGTGGCACCGCAGGACTGGGGGTCTCAGGGACCCCCCAAGGCTACAGTGGGAATGGGAATGATGCTGGAATGAGCCCAGACACACAGACAGTGGGGTGGCCAAAGGGGCTGTGTCCTGAGCCAGCCAYGACGGAGAGCAGGATGCAGAAGCAGACATGGAAACCTCAGAGGCTCAGCGCCATTCCCAAGAAATGGATTTGTCCCCAAGGCTGTGCCTACCACAGAGGATGCCCAGGAAGGCTGGGGTAAAAACAGCCTCACCACATGGATGAATCCCAAATGCATTTTCCTAAATCATTCTGGATTTGTCCTTCTGGAATCACATCTGTCCCCATCTGCAGACCCCATGCCAGCACAGGACACCCTCATTTCATGCTCACCAACRCATCAGCACATTCCCTGTCACAATGAAGCCAGAGGAAAGAAAAAATAAAAAGCCTATAGGAATCAATACCTCTTTCTCTCTTTCCCTATATTTTATTAAAAACTTTAGCATCAATATTAATGTTTAAATCCCCACCAAGCTGAGTTTAATTACCTGTAAACTGCATCCACAGCTACGTGGACTTTGCTCCTCGCTGCAGTAAATACAGCTGAGAAGGAGCAGTGCCAACACCTCCGAGCATCCCCTTCCCATTCCTACAGGAAAGGATGAACCCAGCACCCCCCACCCTCAGCAGCATGTGGGGAGGGGATGGTGGGTGATGGAGCCAGAGCCACGACCCCTTCTGAGCATGGATGGAGCTGAAAGGAGAAAGGGGGAGAGRAGAGAAGGGAAAAATTGAGAACCCGGGAAGAAAATGATGCGTAAATATAAAATATCTGGGACTCTCACTGCCAAAAGGAATCTGCTTCCARCCACTACATGAATCACACTGGGGGGGGGGACGAGGGAGAAGCAGCTGAATGGAGTCCATTAGTGGCTGAGGACGATGAATAACTCGCAGGCAGCAGGAGCCGCTCCGGAACGCGGCGAGGGCATGGAGGGCTGGGAGCTGCCAGGGAAACCAAGAGGGACCAGGAGCAGATCCCCCTGAACCCCCACCAGCAGCCACCTCCTCCCTCTGYCTGCTGTGCCAGAAAAGAGGAATGCAAGCTTGTTGTGCTTTCCCAACTGCTCCAGCCACATCTTTAACCCCTGGCACCCGTGGGCACACAGCAAATGGMAGAGCAGAAGAGGGAGCAGGAACTGGTCCCTGCTGGTGCCACTGGTCACCCCAGGGTCCATCCCAGGGCCACCAGTGGTCCAGGGCACAGATGCTGAGAGTGAGGTTTCAGCATCTAAAATGGAATCGGGGTTTACAGAGCATTATCAGAGGAGCTGTAATGGGATCTCGCAGAGGGCAGAGATTTGAGACCTGCATCAGATTCCCATTCCYGGGGAGGCAGGAACAGGCTGTGTGTTTAAAAAACCCATCTATCAAGGGATGCTATCACATGCTCTGGTGTTCTGCTGGTGCTCACAGGCAGCTCCAGAGTTTTGCCATCCTGCTCCTTCCAGAGGCCAAAGAGGGGCTGACAAAAGGGCCCAGCCTGGTCCTGCCCGTCCAAACCCCACATCCTGGCAAATCCTCCACCAGGCTTCTCCTGCATCCCMCAGCCTCAGCTCCTCCCAGCCAGCTTCTTTAAGGCCCCTTCCCTAGTGGATCCACCCCAGGCAGCTTCCCAGGGCCAGGGCTGGGACGGCAGCAGCGGCGTTCGAGGGCTCCACTCCCACAATAATATTCATTTCCATATTCATTCCGTGTTTATCTCGCAGATGTACGGATCCGTTACAATGGAGAAAAAAGAGAACTCAGAATTTGTTCTCAAAAGATATTCAAATTAGTTAATCAAGAGTCCTTTTATCACGTGTCTCCTGTACCAGCAGCAACTATCCATCGAGATAAATGATCAGCTGCTAATAACTGATTACACTGCAGCAAGTGTTTTCTTATCCCCATTACCACCATGTTTAAAGACATTTTATAAATTTCTAATTATCGTAAATTGTTTCTCCTTTGGAAAACATCTTCCCATAGTCATCAGCTGTCAATTTGCTCTGAAAATCTCTCTTTGAAACGAGCTCATTGCAAGATGCTTGGGAAGCAGAGAAAACCCTYCCAGGCTCCTGGCTGGTGGGATGCAGCCTGGACACCTCCACCSTGGGGCACTGGGGGACTGGGATGTTCCTCCATCCCTTCACAAGTGGATCAGACTTGAAAATAAAATAAAAGCATCCATAAGTGGGATCAATCCTGGATGAAGGTGCTGCCTTTACCTGGCTCATGATGCCAAGGAGCTGCATGGTGGAACGGGCTGCGGCTCCAGATGGATTCGCTCTCCAGTGAACCATGGAACAATAAAGAAGCCAACAGTTCATAAAACAGCTCTTGGCAAGCACCAGCTCCTTCCAGCACCGGCATCCCAGGGTGGATCTGGGCTTGGAAGGGCCCTAAATAAGATCCTGCTGGTTTTCTGTGTATTTTACCAATGAAAGCTAAAACAGTGGAGAGGGTTTGAAGCCAACCAGGACTTTAAATCCAGCGGTGGCCTCGAGCCGCTGCTCTGGCTGATTTCTGGGCCCCATTCATTATTGCAATCAATCAGCTTAAAGAAAAACAACCGCATAAACAACAATAAACCAACCTCTAAACTCTCTCAGGCACTTTAATGGGTCCTTCCATCTTCCCCAGCCGTGACCACAGGGCTGGAGCTGCCATCCATGGGCCAGGATACAGACGGGAAGAGGACCACAATGGCACAGGCAGAGCATCCGTGTGCTCCTGGATGCAACGGGCTCCCCTGACACCCACTATTCCCCAAAAGCACCAGTCMCACAACCCCCCTTGGGTGATGGTGGCTCCACTGGTGACATTCACTGCCTGGGGACGACCAGGACAGGCACATCCCAACCATCCCCGGTGGTGTATCCAGACCCTGGAGGCATTTGCCAGGGTTTGGCCAAGTGTCTCCATGCCAGAGCTGATTGAGCCAAAGCTGCCGAAGAGGCAACACGGAGACACAGGATGGGAGGAGGAGGAGGTGGAGGAAGGCTGCCCAGGATAAGCTCCCTGCAGAGGATCAGGGTGTCCAGCCAAGCATGTCCTCCAGGCAGAGCAGGGCCCGTGGATGCCAGGAAAGGGAGGAGCAGCCGACGGGACGCGGAGCCTGGCACGGAGCAGCCAAGGTCCTTCCCGGCTCCAGGGGGGCTCAGACCAGGGGAGGAGACGCCGCAGGCACCAGCCATGCCATTATACGCTTTATTGATGCTGTTCTGAAGAAAGCTAATCAATATATTAGATTTCCCAAAGAAAGAAAACACCAGCTGCCAGCAGCCCATAACTCCTCCGCCGCCGCGCTGCGTTTTTCCATCAAGCCCCGGAGCCGCGCGCGGCTGCGCAAGGTGAGGTCACGTTCAAGAGGAGACCTTCTGCTCCTCTGGCCACCAGGTCAGAGCCAGGGCCACGGCCACTGGGCAGCCACATGCCAAAGCCCACGGCCCCTGCCTGGGGTTGAAGGTAAACTGTGGGATTCTCCAATTATTTTGCACCAGTATCGAGTGTGGGGCGCAGGGAGAGAGCCCAGCGCCCAGCAGGACAAACGCAGCCTGGTCCAACAGGGCTTCCCAGGGAACTCCCCGTCCTGGCGCCTGTATGGACTCACAGCCCCCATTTGTGGTTCACAAGGGTTCCCCAAGAGCTTTTCCCATTGGGAAGAGCCATTTGGAAACTGCCCTTTCCCAGCCACATTTCCCTGTAGAGACATTCCCACGACATTGATCACTCCCAAGTGCGGCCACTCAGCCACACACCAGGACTGGAGGGAAACTGGAAAGCACCAAACCAATGGATGCTCCTGGGGTCCTGGCACACAGAACCCTGGAACACCAAACTGTGGCACCTGATGTGCTCTGCTCCCCACTGCCCACTCCCCATCACCACTGCTGGTAGTGACCATTCCTCAAACCATTAAAGCCTGTGCAGTGGCAGCTCCAAAAGCCATTTAAAAAGGACAGGATAAATCCACGTTGGACAGGCAGGAAAGCAGACTGACGTCACAGGGAATTGATTAGTGCTTTAAGAGAATTGGATCATTGGGAGGGCTGCAGACCCTGTTTCAGAAACCCAAATGTTATGCAGATTCACATTGAAAACCCTAAACCAGGGCGCATTTATTTAACCAAGGCAGAGTAAATGTCCCACATTTCCCCAGGATTATCTGAACCATATCAGATATAATCCAATGATCTGTAAAGTGATTATACCCAACTGAATATACGAGATCTCTTCTGGTAATGCAATATTTCATCCAGCTGCAGACATTAGGAGGAGGCAAACAAAGGAGGAGATTTAATAAGTGGAAATAAAACTATAGGCAGAGATAGTTTTAAATTTTTCTTTTTTTTTTGTATCGCATCTAATTGCAATCAACAACAGACATCTGACACAGTGACAGCATCAGCAAAATTGCTGCTGAGAGCACAGAATCTTTGTCTAAAAATAATCAGACATTCAGCGCACCACTGTTTGTTATAATGGTAATCGATGCTGGAGGCTTTGAATTCCATCAATTTATAGATCTGCTCTGTTCTGCCTGGTGATTGTGTTCTGCACACATCCCCTCCCGCTCGGCGCAGGCAGCGCCGGGGCACTGTGTGATTAAGATAAGCTCAGATTCCTTTCATACATTCCTTATCAGCTCTAATTCTCCACCAGGCAGAGATGTTCACAGCAGTTAAAGATTAGTTCAGCTTCTCAGACGCCAAATTTGAGGGTATTGATCAATAAATCAAATCACGGCAATCAATCGCCCGATCCAAGTCTAGCCGATGCATTATTACTGGCGCCTTCCAAGCCGAGGCTTTTTCATGGGTTTCATCAAAACGCGGCTTCCCTGGCTCCCCGCCAGCTCCTGGGCTGCCTAATAGACTCCACAGCAGAGGAGCTCCAGCCCAGCAGAAGAGCAATAAATCTCTCATCAAACAGCCGATAGAGAAACAAGATGAACATCTGTTTTGCTGCAATGAAACTCCTGTGTTCTTCAGAAGCTGCAAACCAGGTCTGACAGACCACCCCAAAGGCAGCTTTGCCTTCAACAAAGCAGCAAAGCAGAATATTTGCCGGTTATTTCAATCAGGTAATTTAAGAAGACTTTGCATTCTCCTCTCTGCAGCTGCCGGAGCTTTACAGACAGGATTCCTGCTCAGTCGATAATAAAAGCCATCCTGGGACCCTGTACTATGAAGGCAATTTTATGATACCCATTATGTGGCAATGTAACTTCATTAAAAGCTGTTTATTCCCTCTAAGCATTTTAAGCACTTTCCCTCACCCATAAAGAAGAGCCTCTCGGTGCACTGGGAAGGTTATTTGTGCCGGGAGCCGCTTTTGGGGATTTCTGAGCGGGATGAGGGTCGTGCCAGCAGCAGCATCCTGGCAAAGGGGCTTCTCCTCCCATCCAGCAGCGAGTCAGGAGCTGTATATTACTTTTATTATCCACTCCAGATCAGCTGCATTTACTGGAGCTCCATTCAGGTGACATTCATTATTTATTTCTTTTATAAATTATTACGGACGAGCGCCCCAAAAATCTACCTTCACTGCAAGGATGGGCTGGCTCCTCTGAAGGTTTGCTGCACACCCATTTGCTCTTCCATTTGGGATAATTTGGGGTGTCTCAGCCCTAGGAACTTAATTTTCTAACCCAATGCTATAATTCAGCATCCAAGGATGGAGCTGTAACCATGGCAAAGCAGGAGCCAAACCCCATCCTGCAGCCAACTGCATTCCAAGAGTCACCTTGCTCCAAAGGAGGGACAAAATGAAATCCTCCCAAACAGCTCCTAAATCTCCAACTCGATGTTCCTTATTCCTTCTGGTATACTCAACCCCTCCAAAAAAACCTCCAAAGCCTGAGAGTTTGGTCCCATCTTGGTGCTCAGCAAAGTATTAATTTAYTAAGTTCATTCTTGATAAGCATAACTGATAGACAACAACAAACACGGCTTGGGGACAACTCTCCTAAAAGCTGCCAAAACATGGAGCTGAAGAGTTAATCCCCCATGGCAGGGATTTGTCTCCAGATGGGAATTAGGRGCACCTTCACCTCTCCAGGCTGGTGGGACAGGGTGGGTGCTGGAGCTGCCAAGGTGGCCAGCAGCAAGTGGCTCTCTGTGCTCTGCTGCCCTTCCAGAGTCAATGAAACCACCCACAGCCACCTCCCAGCCTAACGAGGCATCCTCAATTAGCCAGTGGCCTGGGAGAAATTATCCCCAGAGCAGGGCAAGCCAGCMCAGATTCCTACATGGTACTTGATATAATGTGAATTAAAGAAGAGAAAAGGCAGGGAATGAGAGAGAGAGAATGGATGGYTCAGATAAAGGGGGGAATCCCCCATTTTTTTTGCTCCTGGCAAATTTTCTCCTCCTGCCATCCAGGTTTTKCCCATTGCACAAAGGCTGCCATGTTTTTAGGGACTGGGCTGAGAGGTCTGTTTAGGCAGGATCACCACACACTGCTACCACATCCTCCTGAGTTAATACTCCCTGAAAAACAACTCGGGGAATGTGCTCAAAGGACACGGCTGCATCTTCACCAATTCTTAATTAGAACAACCCTTGGCATGAATATCCATGCTTCAAGGAAAAGAAAACTCCCTCACTATTACCTTCAAAAAACCTGCACCTTTCTCCAAATAAATGGATGCAGAGACCTTGCACGGCTTGTGGGAAGAGCATGGGACAGGACAGACTCCTGAGCTCATCACTGAGCACCAAACTCAACAGCAACAGCTCAATATTCTCCCATAAACACACAAACAAACGTGGAAAATGCTGTTAATGGCTGAGTATTTCTTTAAACAGAGTCGCCAAGGAAAAATAGAATTACTAGAATACATTTTAATTGATTTACAACAGCACTTAGTAACAGTGATAAAAGAAAAACTTGTTTTATTGGACCTCCTGCTAATTAGCTGGACTGACTCTGGGCTGGAAAAGCGTATTCCTGCAACCTGGCATGACCCCAACCAGCACCTAACACCAAACAGCTTTTGAGCACAGAAATTCCTTCAGGAGAATCAGAGCAAACACACAGCCAGGTGGTTACTGCCAAGAGACAGTGGAGAAAAAAGGGCTGGAGCCCCTGAACAGGATACACCAACCCCTCCAGCAGATTCCAGCATCCTCTTCCCACCCATAAATATGCCTTTATTATGACTTTGATATATCCTTCCCTTAATGACTTTTAAGGGCACCAGATAAAGTCGAAAGGAGTGCACAGGCAACAGGCAAATGTTTAATATTCAATAAATGTGTCAATTTTACATACGGACGCAAATGGGGCTTTATTGAAGAATTGGTAAACTTCCTTGGAGGAAAGTAAGTGCGTTTTAGCCTTCAAGGGGTCCCCGAAGAATAGAAATGGAATGTGATTTGTGATAAAACTCAGCTGCTCTATAAAAGACGTTAAATAAATGTTGCTGTTTCACTGGGGATATACAGAATTGATTGCATTATAGACCCATTGGAAGGCGCGCGYTCCCGCCAGCCACCCGCTCGCTCCGCGCAGCCCCTTTCCATCCTCTCACGTTGGCTTCCTAATTCCAGCACAGAATTTTCTGGAAATGCTTGAAAACAGCCTTTCCCCGTGGCTTTGCCTGCTATGGCACCCCAAGCATCAGCTGGGCTGGATCTGCCTGGTTTCTGATTTCAGGGAAACAGCAGACCCTGTGCTGCAGGGTGAGAGCCACCACGGGTGATAGAACCATGGAATGGTCTGGCTTGGAAGGGACCTTAAAGATCATCTTGTTCCAACCCCACTGCCACGGGCAGGGACACCTTCCACTAGACTGAGCTGCTGCTCTTGATCCATCCCAGGCTGTTCAATTCCGACAAAACCCCAACATTCCCCTATTTTTGCACCACCACGGTTGACAGCGGAGAAACCGGAGTTACCGTTAAACACAGAATGGGGGACGAGAAACAACGAAAACCATTTTCACCACAGACACAACACCAAGYCCCCAAGCACCCCGAGCCTCCTCTGCTGGCGCCAGGGGACCCATCAGAGTGAGGAGCAACACCCGGGAAGGGCAAGGAGAACAAACCAATCTCCGACAGACAAATGAGAGGCCAACGGTAGCACCGTGGCGAGCACAAACTGTGATATAATTGTGCTGCTGCTACATCATCTTTAATCAATAACATGATTGTGCACAGCCCAAATCCCAGCCTCCGCCAAGAAACAGCATGTTGTTAAAAAGCCCAATAGCTTTTTTTTTCCCCGCTAATAGGTGGCTCGTTCCCTCAACCCTGCTGATTTTTTAAATAAAGCTAAATTCCAATAATTGTTTAATGTTTATTTTTATTTAGCTCTGGTTCACCTACCCTGGGCTCTGTGTGTCAGAAATTGATATTTTGCTCCGGTGACTGGGGAAAAAATAAAATAAAATTAGGAAACTGGTGGTTATGTCTTGTCATAGTTAGACTGTGGTGTAGCTGCAGCTTGGGGCAGCCTCCTGGCTTGTCAGAGGCTCTGTGCTCCCTAAATTTGTATTTGCTGTGTTTCCCAGGGACCAGCTTGCCCCAGGACCCTTGGGTTTCCACCAGACAAGGGTTTCCCCACAAACATGTGATTATTTTTTTCTTCTGCCTAACAAAAGCCTGGATTTAAGCCCAAAGGAGATGGTTTTGCTTTCCAGGTGGATTCATCCCTTTCAAACCCACCAGTGCCACACAGCAGTGCTGCTGCCTTCCTGTCCCCCACCCCGAGCAGGGTTGAAGGTGATCCTGGAAAAGTACAGGAAAGCTCCAACCAATTCCTTTAGGAGATCCATCACGTCAGATTAGCAACTTAGTTTCTTATTAGCTATTTTCCATCCTATCATATTAATATTTGTTTTCACTATACAATGCAGGAGTCTTATCATATTAGCAACTTTCACATCACATTAGTGAAAACAAATACTAATACAATACAATACTAATATGACATGATCTGATGGGAAATTGCTAATACAATAAGACTCTCCYACCATATTAGCACAGAGACATTGTGTGTCCCACTTACAGCTCTCTCTGAACTGGGTGAATACCTGGAATTCCCAGAACCAGCCACGCTCCCGTCCAAAGGCGCCCGTGTGGGATGGGAGGATGTGGAGGGTTGGGCACTGAGGACCCTGCTCTGTCCCCGTGGTGCAGAGGACCCACAGCAGATGCATTAAATTGCAGTGAAATTCTTGATTTAGAAGTGAATCAGAGACATTTGGGWGCCCTCTCCATGGGACCGAGTGTCCTGGCCAGGGATGGAGATCCAAGGCAGCCGCCACAACCTGGGAATGCCACACGGCTCTGGGAAACAGTGTGGCCTGAAAACTTGTACAAGCACTAATAATTTGAAGGAGAAGCCAATTAAACCAAGAGCCTGATATGAAGTTCCTGCAGCAGCAGGACAATGGGAAGCCCCAGTTACGTTCCCAAGACAGGGATGTTTCCCTGGAGCTTGGGGAGTCCACACTCAGCACCACACCAGGAATGAGATGTGATCCATGCATTGGGAAAAACAAACAGCTTAAAACACTGGCTCCATCAGGAGTTCACCCTCCCACACCTGCTTTACCCCCCCCTTTCCCACCAGCACCTGGAGCCATTTTCCTGCTCTCCTGCTTCAGCTCTCACACAGGTCCCAGTTAACATCTCCCAGTCCCTGGCCACAAATTTCTGGATCGAAAGCAAAGGGGGGTTTCTGTCCCCAGCTCCACGGCAAAGCCACCTCCAGAGCCACTCTCTGGCTCAGCTCTGGCACTGACACATCCTGGGATGCCCCGTGTCACCAATGCCACCACAGCCACTGAGGAAAAGCTCTCAGCACGGAGCAAGGCAGCGCCTCTCCTCCCAGCCATGCCCAGCTTCAGCACGCTCAGCAATTTTCTATTCTCTCAGCAATTTTCTGTTCTACTGAATTAGTAGTTTGTATTGAATTAGTATTCATTTTCCCTAATATGATATATAAGCATAATCATGTTAGTGACTTTGATATCGCATTAGGCTGCAAAGCAGGAGCGCATCCCGGCCCCTGCAGCGCCGGTGGGGAGCACCACGGCCAAGGAGGAGCCTTCTGTGGGAATGCTCCACATGTGGGCTGGATCCTGCTCTCACCAACCTCCCCCAGCCCCTGGGGCCAAGCTGAGGTCAGGATTTCCCTGCTTGTGATGGCAAACCAAGCTAAAGGATGCTGCATCCCGAACGAGGAGCTCCATCTCAAATACAAGATTCCCAAAGGCAAAAGCAGCAGGAGCACAGCAGCAGCCAACAGCAGCCATCCCCAGGGACATGTCCCTGGCAGCACTGGGTGTTCCTCACCTCACAGAGCCATGGAAATTTGGGAATTCAAACCGAGCCAACAGCAGGGTGCAGGCAGGTGGATCGGGGTCACGGCAGGGATGGGGATGCTCGMTCTGCTGGAGCCCAGAGCTGGCATTCCCATGGGAAAATCCCAGCCAGCACTGAGCCTGCCTCAGTTTTCCCACCAGGASGACACCAGGGCCCAGTCCTTAATTAACTGATGAAATTGTAATGAGCAGAAGCAGCAAGAGGGAGCTGGGGGGACAGGGAAGGTCCCTGCCCTGCAGGCAGCAGACRGGTCAGGAGGGAGGGAAGGGCACCAGGGCCAGCACAGGGCCACCAAGGGGCACAGAGCCCGTCCTGCACAGCCCCAGGAGCCTGGCAGCAGGACAGGAACGGGCTTTGTGTCGGGCTGAGGGCTCCCAGAGCTGCAGCACCAGCACACAGCTCCCTGCTGGCCACCTGCACATCCCCAAGAGCTCCCGGGTGGATTGAAGTTGTCTTCACATCACCATGAAATCCTGGGGGTTTTTAAATCCACTGCCCACAAGGCTCTGACAGCGCCACACCYGTGCCTCTGACCAGGATTCCATCTCCCACCAGAGCCATGAGCAGTGCTGGGAAGAACCAAAACAGTGCCAGGATCAGAGCTGAGCTGCCCAAGGAGCACCAGCCAACATCAGAGCAGTCAGGCTGAACTCTCAGCGCGCACCTTCTACATTTGAAAATTTATTTTTATATGAGGTAAATATATTTTAATATAGAAACCCCCACCTGCTGCTGCCCACACAGACACCCCTGGAGAGCTGGCAGATCTCAGCACTGAGCACCCGACCAGGAGCCCCAAGGTTTGCAAGGAAAACGTTCCTGGGCACGCACAGATGTGCACACACGCGTGCAAACACACACAGAGGCATCTTTTAAAATCCTAAGAAAACCCTGAGTCTTCACTGTCAGTGCTGTATATCACTTTGAGATATATACCATATTAGCAAAAAGAACTGAATTATATTGCATTCATGATGCAATTAAACACTTCACTAGGAATCAATGTAAAACTGATGAGGCCTGAAAGTAGTGCATATGGCTTAGAACATTATAAAACATTACCTTCACTCAAATCCTTTTCAGTAGCAATTTAAATCTTCTTACAGTTACTGCTGCCAATGGTAAACCATCTACTGATTCATAACAGTGCATGGGAACGAATGAATTTTTTTAAAAATTTATTCAACTACTAAATTACCCATGAAACCGGAATAGCTGACAGAAGTAATCTGAATTATTATTAGCTCTGCAAGTATTCTGCATTAGCCAATTTAAAACCACGGCTCACAGGCAGAAACCAGTTAGTACAGGCAGGGTGTTAAATGACTGCCATAGTTCTTCATTTTACTGCTGCTTACGTTTAAAGGTCAAGAGATAAAAATTACATATGACTGCAAACACAGAAAGGGTGTTTATCTTTTTTTTTTTCTATGAATCAGGTCAACCAGAAACTTCCAAAACATTTGGAGAGATGAGTGTGTAAAGCACAATGCTGCTCAACTACCTCAGGATTTAGGAGGGGGTTGTGGAGCTGCAACAAAGGGGGTTATTCTCCCTCTTCATCCTCATCRTTTTTCATGGCAGAAAAATGGGAGAAGACAGGTAAAATGGTCCTGAACTCTGGAACATGGGCACAGTGTCATGACCTGACTGCCAGGCAAGCTGGGCACGCAGGGATGATGATCCTCACAGCGACCCAGGGTCCTGGGTGAGGAGCAGGGGTGGCTGGAGGGGCTTTCCCACCCCTCTCCATCAACTCCAGCACCAGGAACTGCTCACAGGAGGATGAGCAATTCATCTCCAGCTGATAGCCCTGCTGGGCTCCTAGTCCAGGGGYTGATTAATCAGAAAGCAAAACTACCTGGGGATTTGGGCACCAGCTGCTCCTGGCAGTGTCAGACCCTGGTGCTCCTGGAGCAAGGGCAGGGGGTGGCACCTGGGGACAGGTGCTCACCGTGCCACAAACCCCCCATTTATAAACCCCCTCAAGGTGAAAGCAGCCCCAAAAGTGCCCCAGCTTCGTTGACCTCTCACCTGGGGAGGGATGGGCTCAGCACCCTCAGGGATGGGCTCAGCACCCTCGGGGTCCCTGCTGCCCATTTAGGGATGAAGAACGTGTCTGACCCCCCAGACAAAAGCAGTGATGGGCAAAACGATGCCACAGCCCCATCCCAGAGGATCTCACAGTCACTTTGCCCCTTTTCCATGGATGGAGGGGGCAGGCTGGGGCAGGTGTCCAGCAGAAGCCCCCGGTGCCAGCACAGAGCAGAGGCGGTGTCTCCTTGCCTGACCATAACACTGCATCATCCCTTCTCTTCCCATTTTCAGTTTTATTAGCAAAGCAGCACAATGTTTATACGAGTGGGTATTACATTTGCCAGAACAATTACGCTATGACAAATGGCACATCAATGTAATCCATCAACTCGGCCCAGACAGGAATCCTTTATCCCGGGCTGCCATTAATTCCCAGCCGGGTCTCAGGGGTCCCATGCCTCAGTAACCATGACAACCCAGGGGACGCTGGGAGGGACTGGGAGAGATGGGCACCTCAGCAGGGCACTGGGATTTCAGCTTTGGGGCTGGCACAGCAGCCCTGGGATGGGGCAGGGGGGAGGCATTCACAGGGCAGGATCCCTCTGTGAGGGGCACCAGGACCAGGCAGGAGCCCAAAGCCAGGGTGGGGACACTGGGGGAAGATGTAGGGGGTGGTGGCACGGGCAGATGGTGGCACAGGAGGATGGTGGCACAGCCCAGGACACRGCACACAGCTCCCATGGGGATTCTTCAGTGTCTGTGCTCATATCCCCTCTCCCCATCAAGGYAAATCATTTGAGGTGCTTTTCTCTGGCCCATTTCCATGGAAGATTTTGGAGCATCTCTTAAAAAACATCACCAGCATCTGAGTTAAAATTAACCAAAGGAATTCAGCACTGGATCCATCCACGGCTCAGCCCTGCAGGGAGCCAGGCACAGGGGAACAGGGCTGAGACAAGACACAGCAGAACCAAGCCCTGGCCAAAACCACCTGCCCCTCAACAGACACATCCCAAATCCACACTGGGAGATTCCTCAACGCTCCCCCCCCACCCCTATCTGTGACCACTCAGCTTGGCCACTTCATCACCAAAAAATGAATACAAATTCCACCAGGCAGAAATTCCCAGAGCCAACTGGGAGCCAAAATCAAGAGGAAAAATCAAACCCTTCCCATGGCCACGCTCCCCAAAGCGCTGAAGGKTTTCTCCTCCTCTGCCACATCGACGTGGCCCTGACCCAAAGGTGTCCTCACCCATCTCCCCTGCTTCATTCAGCCATTCCCAGAATCGTCTCATCCCCATTTATAATGTTCAATACATGGTCTGAAGACTTCTCTAATCCAGTAATTAAATGCAACGCTCCGAGGGATGAAACTGGGAGGGAATTTCACTCAATTATGYTGTATTTTCCAAGGGTCTGCCCTGATTTCAACCTCCCAGCTCCCTCCACCCCTGCCTAGARATGGTTCAGCTCACTTTGGGGAAAGCAGATGGATCTGGGGGGTAATGTCACCATCCCAAACTCTTCACCTAAATTGGGATTTCCCCTCATCCCAGCACAGATCCAGGAATACCCCTGGAGCATCCCCACCCAGCACAGGGGCATCTCTCTTCCCATCCATCCCCAAGCAGGGCTGAGCAGAGAGGAAAACTGAGGTTTTCCCCGTTTTTCTGTAGGTAACACCCTGGCTGCTGCAGCTGCCACAATAAAAGCATTTTCTCTCCAGCCTCTCCCACGTGCAGGGCCAGGCTTTATCCCCCTGAATCCTGTAAATCATCTCAAAGCCATCCTTGCAATTTATAGGGAGGACATTAAACATTATGGCCACTGACGGCATCAAATTACGCTTGAAAAATTGAGTTCTGCCGGAAAATGAATTTAAAAACTAAATTAAATTAAAACCTAACTAAATTAAAATTAGGTTTCTAAACTAAAATGACTTTTTAATATTTTCAGGAGGAAAAAAAATAAAACCACCACCCTTCTGTCAACTAATAAAATTTGCCAGCGTCTTTTATAGCTGACAAGTCTTGTCTGAGAGCAATCCTGGTGATGCTGCAGAATAAATAACTGGGATAGGAAAGGTGGAGGAGGATGGGATGATCAGCTGTGCCATCTCAGCTCCTTCAAAGGGGGCTGGGAAGGAGCAAAAAGACCCTCAAAGCAATTAAAAAATCATCATAATTAACACAGTCTTGAGCAAACACCTGGATGGGGCAAATCCAGCTGCGAGCACAGCGTTGTAATGATGTTGATGCRGCCCTGGTGCACTTGGGATATTTGGGGACCATCCCAGGCCATGGATCATGGATCATTCCATGAGGACACTGGGCTAGGGGTGTTGGAGGAGGGTSTGCTGGTGTGGGATGCAGGGATTCCATTCATTAGGAATGAGGACATTTAGGTATCTTCTACCCAGGTCCATTCCTGGCAGAGCTGCAGGGACCCTTCACATCCTACARATTTGGGTTGCCCTCATGAAGATGGGGAACATGGACCAGACCATCCCAGCCCCTGGGTGCACCATCCCATGAGGACACTCAGCTGGAGGGAGGTTTGGGGATGCAGAACCAAGGGATCAGGGGAATGATATCTCTGGGTAGGAATTTCCTCTGCCAGATCTGCAGGCGCTCATCCAACCCTACAAATCTGGCTGGTCTCACGTGGATGGAGACCATGGACCACATCACCCTGGACTTAGAACAGAATCACCAGCACTGAAGGACTGYAAGGTGCCACCTACTCAGCTTCTCCCCCAGCCCAAACCTCTGAACCTTCAGCTGCAGCTTCCCAAAGTCTCTCCCCGGTCATTAACGGCGRTAATTAATTCATCCTGCTCTTCAAAGAGCGCTCGATGGACGAGCTGCCCGCTCTCGTCTTGCTCTGGGGCTGTCAGGGCTGTGACAGAGGAGCTGCACACACAGCCTGGCTGACCACCCCTCCATCGATCCCCGGGGCAGCACACTGAACACCAGAGCTGGAAAAGGAGGGAACCAAACGAGGTCTGGGAGATGGGAGGGACCCAGGAGTGGCCAGCAGCTCCCAGCAGCTCCCAGTATCTCCCAGCAGCTCCCAGAAGCTCCCAGTAGCTTCCAGCAGCTCCCAGCATCTCCCAGCAGCTCCCAGCATCTCCCAGTAGGTTCCAGCTGCTCCCAGCAGCTCCCAGCAGCTCCAGCATCTCCTGGCAGCCCCCATCATCTCCCAACATCTCCCAGCATCTCCTGGCAGCCCCCATCATCTCCCAACATCTCCCAGCATCTCCTGGCAGCCCCCATCATCTCCCAACATCTCCCAGCATCTCCTGGCAGCCCCCATCATCTCCCAACATCTCCCAGCATCTCCTGGCAGCCCCCATCATCTCCCAACATCTCCCAGCATCTCCTGGCAGCCCCCATCATCTCCCAACATCTCCCAGCATCTCCTGGCAGCCCCCATCATCTCCCAACATCTCCCAGCATCTCCTGGCAGCCCCCATCATCTCCCAACATCTCCCAGCAGCTCCCAGCAGATCCCAGCTGCTCCCAGCTGCTCCCAGCAGCTCCCAGCAGGCCGCAGGGATTTGGCCCTGGCAGAGCATCCAGAGGAGTCACACCAGGAGGATGCTCTGGATCGCACACCACCCTTGCAGGCAGGGACGTTTCTCGACAGCAGCCCCTTTTAAATGTCCTTTTGAATCCCTCGATATTATTTATGGCTCTGTGCAATTGGCAGCTCCCTCAGTGGGGGATTTTGCCCCCTCCCTGACTCGCTGCTGCTGCTGCTGCTGCTTCCCGAGACGCCAGACTGGGGGCCAGCCTGCGAGACGCCAGCCCCACGGTCCTCTTTCAACAACATTAATTATCTCGAGCTTTCCATAACAACAACCAAAAAAAAAAAATAAAAATCTTGATCCCACTGGCTGCCAATAGTGGAGGAGCTGGTGGAGGAAAAGGCTTTTATCTCCACATCTCAGAGAAGAGCCTCGTGTTTGATCAGTCGGGGTGGTTTTTTTTTTTCCTTCCCTCTTTGTACGTTTTGAACTTTATAGACTGATTAATTCCTCCTATCGTGGTAAACTGCTGTGTATACTCTCGAGTGTTGACTTGATTTTCTTTCTATTAAAAAATAAATATCTTCATAAGAAATTAAAAGAGCTGAGCACATCTTTGCTCCGTAAGCAAGATGGGAAGAACCTCAGCCTGGAGGAGCGGCATGGAGGAGGGGAGAGAGGMGAGTTGAAAAGATTTCTTTATTTTAAATTAAAGTTTAGGATTAAAGGCATCAGGCTTTCAAGAGTTATTGTGAAAGCCTTTTTAAAAGTCCCAAGTGCATAGTCCATAATCTTCTTTTAAATGGCTAAATTTAGAACCAGAAACCCTCCAGCCCTCCACGTCTGGCACACGGCACCAGCGAGGGCTCGGAGGCTTTTTTAACATGATCCTTGTTTCACAAATACCAAACAAGATTTGCACTATTTTGGTAAAACCTGGCTCCACAAAGCCCAGCTTTGCTGAGCTCAGTATCAGTCRGATAACAAACAAGTGCCTGTCCCTGGTGCCCATCAGCACAAGGGATGGAGGMAGCAGAAAAAGGTTGGAGCCACTGAATTCAAAAGTTAATTTCTCCGGCTGGGCAGAGAAGGCAGAGTCAGGCACCATCCCAAATATCGACAGGCCACATCAGAAATCCCATTTATTGTTATTTATTCCCTACTTTTTCATTTTGCCAAATTATCTTAACCCTTGCCTCTTATCACGRATCAATGGACCAGCTGGCAGAAACTCTGGGTTGGTCACAGAAAAATAAGGTTTATGTTTTGCTCTTTTACTCTGCAGTCTCAGCTCTGTAATTGTGTCCAAGACACACAGGATTTGACTGAGTTTGCAGCTATTTGGGTTAATAAATGCTTCCAGATTTATGGTAGTTATTCATGCAAGGACCACATTACATGTAAATCAATACCAGAATGAACTATTTGCTAAAAATACAAATACCATGTTTAGGCTTCAGTGATATTATCAAAGTGGGATTGTTTGGGGCTGTATGTAAAATAACTGCACCTGTTGSAGTGATCAAGAGGATCAGAATAGTGCTCAATGTTAGTCCACCCTAAAAATAAGAAATACCAGCAACAACTGCTCTTCCAGAACAGTTCCCAAAGCCCCAAGGGGCTGGGAGACTTTGCTCTCCATCCACATGAACACTCAGTTACAGAAATCAGAAACAATTGCAAGTAAATAAAAATAATTTGCAATTAAATGGCAATTAATGAGTAAATAAATGTGAAAGCTGCTGCAAACCCACTTGCAAGGAGACACCAGCCTTTTTTGGAGACCTGAGCTCTCCTGCCCATCCATCTCCCAGTGCAGCCCAGAGCTGGACCCACAGGTGGCTGCTGGTGGCTTTTCCACCCCAGCCTGATCACCACCATCCATCTCTTCATTTGTCTGATTGCAAGGGAGGCAAGCAGAGAACTGGGGTTTATTTTTGTCCTGGTYTTTGGTTTTCCCTCCCCAGCCAGAGCTGGGCATCCCCATCCCACAGCGAGGATGTGCCAGCACTGTGGCAAGATGGGAGCTGGGAAAAGGACCTTTCCTGTGGGATCCAGGGCTGTGCTGAAGAGAGACATCTCTCCCTGTAACTCCATAACTCAGAATAAAAAGCTGAAGCTGGAACACAGCGCAATTAATGCAGGAAGCATCGATTCCTGCACGGCACCAAGCTGCCTCATTAATCCCAGGTGCTCCCACAGGCCAATTCCAGCACTGCCTGCARCAGGAGCCAAATGGGAGAGCACCAAAGGCTGGGATTCCTTCAGGCACAGAGCTCCAAACACCACACAGCTCCCAGATCCACACCAGCTCCTGGCGCTGCAGAACCACCGCCCTGGGAAATGCTCTGGTTCCAAGGGCAGCATCCCAGCTGTCCCTGCTGGGAACTGGGATCACACAGGGATGGCTCTTGGGATGGCAGGGACACGCCAGCTCCAGTGCCTGCCTCATCCTGCCACAGCACCCTCAGACAATCCCCTTTAACCCCTTGGGCTGCCCAGCAGCACCTCCTTCCCCCCAGCTGGGATGGACACAATGGATGGGGGAATTCCCAGAGCTTTTGGGAAGCTGCTGGAAGTCACTTAACCCCTGCAAACCACCAAGGCCGCTGCTGCAGTGCCACCTGGCCAGGAGAGCATCTCCCCACGCTGGGAGCCTGCAGGCTCCAACATCCCTGGATGTAAAAACATGGCTGAGGCACAAAAAATATAAACCTGAGGCAGGACACAGCTGCCTTTTTGACCCAAACACCCCCAAGCTATGCCCCAAAACATAACTCCGAGGAAGCTTCTTCACCAAGATATGTGTGACTGGAGGCTGGAAACCCTCTGGAAGCTGCAAGGAGAGAGAGAAAGGAGCAGCCTGGCTGGATGCAAAGCTTCCAGCACCCAGAGCATCCCCAGGCAGCACAGGGGAGCAGGTCCCTGCACGGGGCTGGATGCAGCAGCCGAGGGAAGGCAGCAGCATCCTCCCCGCCGGAACAAATGCCAAATCTGGTTTGCACTTGACAGAGCCTGACAAGAGCAACAATCACAGATTAGTAGGAAAACTTCTTGCTTTTCAACAAAGGTTAATAAATAGTGACAGCATTAAGTCTCTTCTGATTAACTATGCTGAAAGATATTATTGCCGTTTGGAACACGGGATCATTATTGGATTAACCACAGTGTATAAAAATGAAATGTGAGTTTTAATCTCTGGTGCAGGCTRGGCAATGTGGAATGGCTCCTTCCTATTAAATTCCCCAACTCTGGCTGTGGAGAAATTCCATCTAAACCAAGCCACCTTTCCAGTTTTGGGGTTTTTTTTTCCCCTTTCCTCGACTACAACAAAGCCACCATGATTGAGAAGCATCTAAAAACCAGCCAGGAGTTCTGGCTAAATTAAAATCCCAAAATCCTCTGTCACTTCCCAGTCCAGCATCTCCTGGGGAGGATTTCACTGTGCTCCAGCCCCCTTGGCATGGAGCAGCCAGGGAGGAGGGCAAGGAGCAGGAATTGCTGGTCTAATTAAGCACTAAATTAATTAAGCACTTCTGCCCACACACGACCACCCCAATGCTTCCTCAAACCCTGGATTTGGGCTGAGACATCTCAGRGGGCAATGCCCAAAGGCAGGGCAGGGACAACTCCTCACTGGGGTGACCAGTGCCAGGTTTTCTAAGGAAACAGACAAAAGGAAAACTCCCAAATCCACAAGGCTGAAGGCAGCTCCCAGGCTGACCCCGCTCATGTCCACGCAGGAGAGAGGGAAGGGAAAATCCACACACAAACCTCAGGATTTGCTGTAACTTCACAATTTCCACACATCCCATCAATTCCCCTCAGCTGCTCACAGGGCATTGGTGCCCAAGCTCGAGGCTCAAAATAGAGAGAAGGTGCTGCTGCATTTAATTAGACAAACTTGGGCCAAATCCAGGCATGGTCCAGCCTAACGCTAGCAGAGTGATGCCAGGAAGGAATTTTACCCATTTCTGCTGAAAGTCATCCACTGAAAAAGAAAAGCTCATGACTGAGAAYTTTGTCAGGCTGCAAGTGTGTTTGGGATTCCTCCCTCCAGGCCTCCCACCAGGGCTTAAAATACCTCCAGGCTTGGCCAGGGGATAAGATAATAAATATCAACTTTTAATGAGTTACAGGTGAAAACTGGAGGGGAAAGAAGGCAAAGCCACATCCCATCCTCAGGGAAAGTGGGGAAACCCTGCAGATCCCACCAGAGTCCCAGTGGAGCTGTCCTGGGTGAGACCATGGGACAGGACCCAGCATCCCAGTGAGGCACCAAACCCCAGAGCACCCAAAAGGGCTGCCTGCCTCCTCCTTCCTTAAAAAAACCCCAAACTAGTAGCAGAAGTGGGTTTTTTTTCACAAACGCCCATCGCTTTTATGAAAAACAATTAATTTTCACCAGAAAAGGCATTTCTGAAGATGGAAATACTGGGGAAAAACAAATCCAAACGTCTCCCAAAAGAGGAAATTTCTGTGGTTTTATTTTAGGAGGATTCTCTCCCATTTATCATTCCCACTGTTGGCTTTACACCCACCTCACTTCACTGCACAGCACCAGGACTGGTTTACAACATGACACGGCAGCTCCACTATTCCATTATTATATTTTTTTTTCTTATTTTTATTTTTGAAACCCTTAAGAGCAGCTGCTACTTAGCACCAATTGAAACSCCTTATCTCCCTTTCTGGATGAAAGGGGGGGATCTGTTTGTTGTAGTAAAACCAGTTTGCACCTAGATCAAAGCCTGCACTGTTTGCATCTTCAGGAAAGTGTTTGACACTCGTGTCAAAGTGTCAAACTCTTTCATTACCACGAGAAGAGGAGACACTTTGACTAGAGGAGATAAGATGTTTCTGTCAATCAGCATCCAGAAACAGCCTCCCCATGATGATTAAAAAAAAAATRAAATAAAATAACAAGGTGGTTTCAGCCACAGCATCCGAACGGTGGCTGTGCAGGGAAGAGATGGAGTAATAAATAATGGGCTGAAAGCAAAAGCTCCACTGCAAGGAATGAGCAGCCCACTGTGCTCTTCCTGGGGTCACCAGCCAAGGGGAAATTCCACCTGATAAATGGGGGAAAAAAGCAGGSAAAATGAAGAATGGTTGCCCATGGGGAGAGGGGATGCTGGTGCTGGCTCCTTCTGCCATCAGCCCCAGTGTCCAACGTTTGAGGATGGAGTTTGGGGGATTTTCCTGGTCCTACAGGTGGGAAAAGGTGAGTCAAGCCAGAGAAATGTCAGAAAGCCTAAAAACAACCCAAAATCCTCTGCCCACAGAAAATCCACATGGGAGCTGCTGGAGGTTGGAAACACTTGGATGAAACATCGCAAAAATCTGTTCCTCCCCATTTCTGCTCTCCCTAAACTTACAGGAACACAGGGTTGGGGTCCACATGGTGACATGTAGAGCTCAGACACTCATGGCTGGTGCCAGGAGGTGGCACGGTCCCAGCAGTGYCACCATCCCAGCAGTGTCACCATCCCAGCAGYGTCACCAAGCTGTGCCAAAAGCAAYAAGCACCCTGAAAACAGGATCTCCTTAACAGTGGGGGCAATTAATGGGTTGGTTCAAGGGAAAATAGGGCTGGAAGCAGCATCCAGCCATGATGGAGATTAGAGAAAAGCCTGCTTGGACCAGCCACGTTGGAGGAGCTGTACAGAGCTCTTCATCCACATGTAAATACTGCCACCAGAATTCCAGCGCTGCTCCTGGACCAGCCAGACTCTGCTGGTTTAATTCCCCATTGCCTTCAGGGACACYCACCTCACCCAAAAGCTCTGCCTGGAGGAAGCAGACATTCCTCAGGCTCACCCTCCCACGGGATCCACAGGGATTCACAGAGGCAGGAGGAGAGTGGCCACCCCACACTGGGGGAATTTCTGAATTTCCCAGGTTAATCCAGGTCGAGCTCCTGGCTGCAGTGAGTGCAGATGCAGATCCTCTCCGCTGACCTCTTTGCAAACTCCTCTTGCAAAATTGGTTTTTAGCAAAGCCACTTATCACCTTAACCATCTATTGATTCCCTGACTCCTGGCCAGAGCTCCCAGGATCCAGCAGCACGGGCAGCAGGAGCTGAGGCACTCACAGCAAAAGAGGGCACCACAACATGGGGCCAGAAAAGGAGGCTCAGGGGGACCTTCTGGCTCTCAACAGGTCCCTGACAGGAGGGTGCAGCCAGAGGGGATCAGGGTTTGCTCCCAGGGAACAAAGGACAAGAGGGAACAGCCTCAAGCGGTGCCAGAGGGGGTTCAGATTGGAAATTCAGGAAAATTCTTTCACTGAAAGGGTGGTCAGATATTGGAACAGGCTGCCCAGGGCAGGGTGGAATCACCAGCCTTGGAACCATTYGTGGCACCTGGGGACRTGGCTTAGAGGAGAAYRAGACAGWGCTGGGTTAATGCTTGGACTCKGTGATCTTGGAGATCTTTCCCAACCCGAATGATCCCAGGACTCAACTCCATCCCTGAGCTGGGACCTGGACCCCCATCCCACAGGGCAATTGTGAGGAGAACAAACAAACAACACCCTCCCCAYGAGCATCCCTCCCCAGGGAATCCTCCCCATGACTCCTGTGCCACCTGAACCCCATGGAGACATCCAGGAGTGGTTGGGAGCAGCAGCTCCAGGCCAGGGCTGCAGCAGGAGCTGCCTCCTGCCTCTCCCAGCACGATCGATCTCCCAGCAGTTACAGCTGGTATAATTTTTGCTTAGCTTCAAATACCTGGTGATCATGAATTCTTTGGCCACAAGGTTATAAAGCATTCTCTAAAACATGAGGAAAAGATTAAGCCTGCTTATAGTTAATAATATACTGTACACTGTCTATCAAGCTGGCTGTTTGCTATTGAGAGCCTACTATTAGACACTTATTTAAAAGCCCTTTCAAGGCTTCCCAAGAAAGTGCAGTTATGCATTTTTTTTTCTGGCAAGAACTACTATAGATAAACATCAATTCGCTCCTGCGGATCACAGTCGCAGTAAATAAATTTTTCAGGAAGCTAAGTTCCATACAAAGCCTCCTCAAAGCTCCCATTTCACACAACATCAATGTTTTGGCCTCTAAGAAAGAAAAACCTGGAAGGTTGCTTTATCCAGAGGTAAATTMTCAATTGTGGCTGCTTAGGAAAAAAAGAAAGTGTGTCAATGAGAAATGGGGGTGGGAGGTACAGAGCACTGTGGMTGATGGTGATGTTGGGTGGAGACAAAGAGGGGAAAGACAGGGATTTTTGGGGATGGATCTGCACCCTCCAGGATGGCACTGCCAGCTCCAAAATCATCCCTGCAGCTCCACACCACGATGGTGAGGAGGGAGCAACGAGCTCTGGGCCAGCTCAGCAGCCAAAGCCTGTGCTCTGTTCTTTTCTGGCTTTTGGAAGTGGCAGCCTGGGACTATCCAGTAAAATTCGTGTCACCAAACCAGCCCCGCTCCGGCCGTCACCACGGGGCTGGGATGGAGGCAGAGCTCAGCCCATGATGTGCCAGCTGTGCCAGCTCAGCATCCAAAGGTGCTTTTTGGAAGCAGCTTCCAGGGATTCAGCCATAGGTAGGAAAGAGGGGCAGGAAATCATCTCAGCTCACCCCCAGCTAATGATGCCACTGTAATTTTGGTGTCCCACGGCGTTGCCACCCGCTGCCCGCCCAATAACAGAGTCCTTGGGGGGCTCATCCCAGGCCTGAGCTCCAGGAGCTGCTGGCACTGTGGGAGCCAGGGCCATGCTAATATCCAGGGCACTCCATCTGCTCTTTAAATAAAGAGATGCTGGGCTCTGTCMTTATGGTTTAATTATTAGCCTGAAAAAAGACCGAAATGCAGAAACCCTTCCAGGCTCAGGTTATGCATCCTGGTGGGAAGGGGATTCTTCCATAAGGGAAGGGATGGGCAGAGAAGACCACTGCTGTCAAAAGGYAAATTGGTATGGTCCCCACAGTGATACCTAATGAACCCAAACACCCTGTGGTGCCCAAAATTATTGCAGCATCATACTTGGCTAAATGGCTCCAAAGAAAYCAAGGAGGAAAGAGGAGAGGATGGTTTGCAGGTCTTGGTAACTCTGGATAGAATCCATGCAGCTTTGGAGTGACACACAGGATGTACCTGGGACTGGCTGGGGTACAAATTCATACACCCAAAATAAATCACAGGATAAAAAATGCTTTGGGTTGGAAGGGACCTTGAACATCATCTCTGTCCTCCCCCTGCCATGAGCACAGGGACCTTCCAYTATCCCAGGTTGCTCCAAGCCCTGTATAATCTGGTCTTGAATACTTCCAGGGATGGGAACCCTGGAGAAATCCCTGAGCTGCAAAGGAGGAACCCCCTTGCACGGCCCCAAGGTGCAAAGGAAGGAGCCAAGCACCATTTCCAGCCCCTCCTGGGCTGTTTGCTCCCAGCTCCCACAGGCAGCAGAGCCAGCTCTGGAGCTGCTCTGGGTCAATCCTGTCCATTAAAACCCAGGCACCCAACAGCAATGTACATTTACTCAGCTGCCAAACACAAGGACAATTTTTGGAGTTAATAAGTTACCAGAGGAGGAAGAACAGGGCAAGTCCCCAGAGCAACTCCCACTGCCCATATCRGGCACTAAACCCCATCACTGCTTTCCAAGCACCCATTATTTAATAAAAACCAGCCCAGGAGTCCCTCCACTCTTTGCAAAGCTGATTTTCTCCCAAAATCTTGTCAGAAAATAACCAGCAGATGCTCAAGAGAAGCAGCACATTTTCCATCACTAAAATAAACTTCATTTGGAAGTTCTGAACTTGTGACACCCATCGCTCTCCTGCAAACAAACCTGCCAGGGATGATAAAATCTGCATATTTAACCTTCTCACAGTGCTAATGATCTTAGGAGAGGCTGATACATCACCTGTGTCCGCYGAGAGCAAACACCCATTACCTGCAGAGCTATTTCCAGGTTATAGGAATGAACCCCTGGGATTACAGGGTTGGAATAACACCAGGCACTGCAAAACTCCAGAGGAAAACTCGGTCGTGAGAGCAAACACAGAGCACGTGGGTGCTCAGCTGGGAGCTGGAATGGGCACCCAAAGGGATCAGGAAATCCATCCCCGTGTTCACATCCCCACCTCCAGCATCCCCAGCACCAGCCAGAGGCCCCAGCACGCTTCTCCCAATGCTTAAATCACCACCTCATCAAATCAACAAAAAACCTCAACCTATAAATTCAGAAATGCACCAATTTTTTAAGAAGCAGCCTCACCTTCGAGAAAGAAATTAAGAAAACCAAAAAATCTACCAGGAGCAATGCCTCAGCTCCAGCCATGTTCTTAATTGATCCAAGGGAGAATATTTATTTAGGTTAAGGAGACYGCCAGAAGGCACAAGTTTTAAAAGCAAAATCCCAAAGAGCCC
This sequence comes from Cardinalis cardinalis, assembly GCA_014549065.1. Taxonomy (NCBI): domain Eukaryota; kingdom Metazoa; phylum Chordata; class Aves; order Passeriformes; family Cardinalidae; genus Cardinalis; species Cardinalis cardinalis. Next base: position 618,086 of record JACDOX010000081.1, read on the forward strand.
AGGGCAAACCTATGCAAATTATCATCCCAATAAGTTCTTTTCTATATCAATATCTGCCAGTGACAGAGGGTYCCCAGCCAGCCCCCACAGAGCCACTGTACCCCGCTGACACTCTTCCCAAAATCACACTTATGAGACTTTTACCTTTTCTGTTATTAAAAAACAGAATTTGATTTTCAGGGAGTCCTGTGATGGTGGTTGTTAACCACTTGACTGGCTTCAAGCCAAAATTTTGATCCAGTGGATTCCATTAAAAACCCATTAATTTATTATTTAAAAAATAATATTTATTTCATGCATGTCCTTACAGAAAGAAACACGTGCAGTTTATAAAGATGCAATGAAATACATCAACTTTGGAAATTTTTGTGCCCAAGAATCAAAACCAAATAATTTAGAAAATAAATAAGTAAAGCTTTTGCCCAGGTCCCCCACTCGGTATTTAACTTTTCATGGGGATTCAGCTCTTTTAAATGATGAAATCAAAAATTATTCCCTCAGAAACTTTCCTCGCAGGCAGGAATTTGACCAGGTTATTTCTGCATCCCACCAGGGTTTGTTCCCTGCTCTCCCAGCACCCACAAGCCCATCCTGGTGGTCCTTGGAGAGGGGAGCTCCATGCAGGATGCTCGGSAAAACCTGAATAAAACATCCCCAAAACGTAAAATTTTTCTAAGTGACTGGCAAGTAAACGTTCTCCATCAATAACCAGATAGGCAAATCAAAGCTTCAGCAGCAGCATGGATTTCCCACCCAATCAGTGGCTGGATCAAACACCTGGCACGAGGCTGCAGATAATCCCAGMGATTTATTTTGGGGGATCCAGGGCCGGGGAAGGGGGGGAGAGGCTCCAGCCCCAGCGAGGATTTGCGTATCAGTAAAAACAAACAATCCTGTAAATAACGAGCCCCTYGTCCTGTCTCCACCACGCTCCCCTTATTGAGTGAGTCAGATGTTCTGCTGATTAAAAATTGATCCATTTCAAAATCTAATCAACAGAATAGGATTCTTTCATATGTTATCAAGGCAGATGCTGACAACAAAAACCAAACCTGTTATTAACCCATGAACCCCGGTGACCTGAACCTGGCTGGGCTCTGCAACTGTAAATTATTCAGTAGTCCAAGAGCAATACCCGTAAGCCTGATGAATTTACTGGTGCTGCTGGGGGTTAAAGCCAATATCACAGAGCCAGGGGTCCCTGGGGACACGGTTCATGACACGCTGCCACTCTGTGTCATGCCTGGGAATACATTACTGGCATCTGCTCCCCTTTGCCTTGCAAATGTCTAGCCTTTTTTATTTTTTTTTGGTCGGTTTTTTTCTTTGTTTTTAAGTGACTTTCTGGCTTCAGCACGGCCCCTGTGGGGCGTGGAACTCCTCAGTCCTGCTGGTCTCTGCTCCAAGCCTGTGTCACCACCAGAGCAAATGGTTTGTGTCCCTGCTTCAGCCACAGCCCAGCACTGCTCGTTCAGTGCCTCACTCAGCCATGAGGAACAGGAAAACTGGGGGAACAACTGGGATTTATTTTGATTTAAATCCTTATTTTTAAGCCCCACTGGCATCCCTGCCCACGCTGCTCATCCCAGCAATGGGGGCACTGCCACGGGGYGATGCCACTGCTTGGGGGCATCTCAGATTTCTCTTTGTGGGCTGCTGACAATCCCACCTGGTCACAGCAGGGCACTCACGTGCTGCTGACTCGTCCYTCCCCAAAAACACCCAAAAGATGATGATGATGCAGAGAGACCCCAGCTCTGACACAGACTCCAGCCCAGGATCTCTGCCAGCTGCATCACCACAGCATCACTCGGTTCCCCAAACCTCCAACTAACACCTTTCTCCAAGTTTTGGGGGAAAGCAGCAGTTTTAAGCATAGATTCTAAAGCTTTTTGAGGCAAAGCCCCCCCTGCCCAGCACAGCTGAATCCTTTATTTCCTCCCCCAGGCTGTCCAGGTGCTGCCCCAGCCTGGCTGATCCTCCTGGCTGGAATCAGAACGGGGAAAAATTGGCGCCACACAAACCAAGTTCAAAGATAACGACAGCTCTTCTCTTAAACAGTAATACATTTATAAGTGTAATGACTCTCTGACCTCTCCTTAAAGCCCAACTAACCCCTGGGGAGCCCCCTCAGCCTGGCCACGATCGATCCTGGCTGGGCTGCAGCTCCCACACAGAGGCTGGGATGCTCCCAGGGATGCTCCAAAGCCCCCCCTGCTCCCCCCAAAATCCCACTGGGGGCCAGCACCACGCTGCTGCTCTGATATTTCATAGCGAGGCCCCCACCATCCTTCACCCCACAACATCAGGGGGAGCCCAGCTGGCACCACACGGCTAAAACCACCAAATATTGATCTTTTTTTTTCTCTGTATCAAATCCAAAAGGGCTTTAAAAACAACACGGAGCAGCGCCCACAGGGAGGCTCCTGGRTGCTCTGGAAGGGAAGCCCAGGCTCTTCCCCAGCTGGGATTTTGGAGCACTGTGCCCTTCCTGGCACTCTGGAGCCACAGCCCATCCCTGCAGCCCCAAKCTCAGTGCACAGACATCACCTCCATCAATTCTGGGTCCAAAGGGGACAGGAAAACCAGCAGAAACTGAGTGGTTTTATCCTTTTTAAAAGCCTTCCTGGGTGAAGACTCCTGGCTGGGCAGCCCCACAGTCAGAGCAGGTGGGATCCCCCTGCTTTGGGGTACCTGGATCCAACCCCAGCAGCTGCATCCCCACATCCCTGCTTGTGCATGTCCAGCCTGCAGGGATCCCCCAGCCACATCCTCACAGGGATCCCAGGGACACCAGAGGGATCCAGGCACGGAGAGCACAGCAGGGGTTTGCCCCTTAATAAACCAGATATTCCATCAAATTCCATCATATTACAAGGGATACAACAGGCAGCGAGCCTTGCAGGAGGAACTGAGCGATGGATCCATCCCATCCTGGCCCAGCCAGGGATGCCCTCCCACAATCTGCAGGGATACATGGGAACAACTGCTGGTTTGCCTCACCATCCTCCTCCTCCTCCTCCTCCTGGCCAGGGCAGCCCAGATCACCCAGCTCCGACCCCGGCTCCCTCCTCCCCATCTCATAATCACACTTGTGCAAAGCCTTTTCCGTACACGAGGAAGAGAGAAAACATCCTTGGAGAGCCTCACAATCAGACAATTTTTAAGATCATGGAGCATTAAACCATTCCCAATAGGGTTTACTAATCAAACAGCCAAATCCTTCATAACCAACCAATCCCTACAGAGCAATTAAATCCTTCCCCTTTAAAACACTTGGCACGCTGTCTGGGGAGAAAAAGAAAAATTTGCAAAATTCATTTGATAAATTAACCAGGGAAAAGAAAGAAGTGAATCAAGCTTTGTTCTTTTCATTTTTTTTAATTATGGAATTCACAATGCCTGAATAATGTTTAATAAGAACTATGAAAATTCCTAACAGTATTACAACACAACACAAAAGAATTAACCTGGTTACCGTGAAAAATTGCATATTTAATTAAGAACAGAGAGTTCAAAACTATCCAGAGATTTCAAAAGTACCGTTGCCTAAGGGGCTAAATTACACGCTCGCAGTGCTGCTAACAGGGCTGGAGCTCACAATCATTACCCAAGTGTCCCCATTAAGTGACAATGGGCAGATGACATCAAATTCATTTCAAAAGCAACAGGAATCGAAGCATTCGCTTGGGTAGTGGAAAGGAAAGCGACTATCCTGCTGGTATAAACCAGACCCCTTGTTGATAAAGGCAATAATTAAAGAATAATGTTAATTAGCTGCTTTTATTTGAGAGGAAAGCGCGGTGCAGGAGCCGCTGCCGCGGCGTGCGCCGAGCGGAGCCGCTGGCCCGGGGTGCTGGGCTGSAGCTGGAGCCGTGCCCAGGGCACAGCCCTGCCAGGCAGGGCACCCTCCAGCCCTCAGCTCTGCCACGAACGGGGCTGGGAGGAGCTGGGGTGGGCCGGCATCAACAAAGCACAGCCCAGCGCTGGTGCCAGAGGAGGGAACAGGAGCGGCGCGGCCACAGCATCCCACAGCATCCCACAGAATTCCACTGCATCCCATCCTGCTGCATGCCACTGCATCCCACAGCATCCCACTGCATCCCATCCCATCCCACTGCATCCCATCCCGCTGCATCCCCTTCCCACAGCATCCCACAGCATCCCACAGCATCCCACTGCATCCCATCCCATGCATCCCATCCTGCTGCATGCCACTGCATCCCACAGCATCCCACTGCATCCCATCCCACTGCATCCCATCCCACTGCATCCCATCCTGCTGCATGCCACTGCATCCCAACCCATCCCACTGCATCCCATCCCGCTGCATCCCCTTCCCACAGCATCCCACTGCATCCCATCCCATCCTGCTGCATCCCATCCTATCCCGCTGCATCCCACTGCATCCCATCCCACAGCATCCCCTTCCCATCCCATCCCACTGCATCCCATCCCATCCCGCTGCATCCCACTGCATCCCATCCCACAGCATCCCACTGCACCCCATCCCGCTGCATTCCATCCCACTGCATTCCATCCCACTGCATCCCACCCCACAGCATCCCCTTCCCACTGCATCCCATCCCACTGCATCCCCTTCCCACAGCATCCCACAGCATCCCATCCCATCCCACTGCATCCCTTTCCCACAGCATCCCATCCCATCCGGCATCAGCAGCTGCTCAGGGGAGAGACCCCACAGACCCACAGAGCCATGGAGTGTCCTGAGTTGTAAGGGACCCAAAAGGATCATCGACCAACCAGCCTCTGGTCCTGCACAGACACCCCAACAATCCCATCCTGGGAGCGCCGTCCAGACACTCCCAGAGCTCTGGCAGCCTCGGGGCCGTGCCCATTCCCTGGGGAGCCTGGGCAGTGCCCAGCACCCTCTGGGGACTGAGCCTTTCCCTGATGTCCAACCTAACCCTGCCCTGGATGGAGCTCAGCCCCACCACCCTGAGGGACAGCTACAGCACGGGGGTCCCCACCACGCCGGGCATCACAGGGGGCTTCTAACCCAAACTGYGCCCCCACAGAGCCCACAGCTCCTCCCTCAGCCAAGAAACCGAGGGGACAGGAGGGGCAGCGATGCCCCAGCTCCCGGGCACGCAGGGATGTTCGTGCAGCACTCGCGGGGCCGCAGACAGAGGCAGCTCTCGCCGTCAGCGTGATTAATACGGAATAAATGTCCTCTGCAGCCAGGCTGAGCAGTAACACCCGGCCCTGCTCCGTGCTTACAGCACACATTACAAGCCCTGCTGCCAGCACCAGGTAATACTTTATTATGTTATCCTGACGGAGGAAAACAAAGGATGCTCGAGGTCCTGACTTGGGTGTAAAACCACGGGAGCGTTACCAAAGGCAACGGCGGCGCGCTCGGAGCGGCTGACGCACGGCTCAGCTCCCACCAGAGGAACATTTACCCGGGGTTCAGACTGGTTATTTACTTTTTTGGGAATCTGTGTTGCAGGAGGACCGGCTGGCACAGGCACACGCCGRGAGTTAAATATTAAATCGGCCCCACGCTCGCTTAAACCACAGCAAAGTCAATGCTGGGGGTGCTGGGGCAGCTTYGGGGGAATCGCTCAGTGCCGCACCAAAGTAGGCAAAAAAATAATCAAACAGCAAGGCCACGTGAAAGAATAAAAGGCACCAAATCCATTTTGGGCTGGGGCAGCTTTGGGGGAATCGCTCAGTGCCGCACCAAAGTAGGCAAAAAAATAATCAAACAGCAAGGCCACGTGAAAGAATAAAAGGCACCAAATCCATTTTGGGAGGAGGTGTTGGTGCAACCAGGGAACTCAGCTTAAAAAAGCCACCAATGTTGGGAATATTGAATATCGCCCTTATTTCTCCAAATCCTCCAGCAAAGGCAGGAGAGGGGGAATCACAGCACAAAGCAAACCAGAGCCAGCACAGGGCCAAATCCTGCTTCCCAAATTGTGCTGTCTTGGAAAGRCAGCCCAAAAGCTGCAGGAAAACGTGCACCACAGGAGAAAAAAAAAAAAGGTAATTAAAGAAAACTCAGTCACAGATCCCTGTTGCAACACAGAGGAAAAAGTGTTACAAAAGGGGAAAACTTTTTAATAAAGTCTGCAAGTATATATTCCTCCTTTATCAACCTCAAGATTTATTGACCCAGGGAGCCATATTGACTGAATAAATCTTGATAATGACCCCAGCAGAAGTCAATACCTGCTTATTATCTCCCAAGTTGGGGAATTACATCTTTCGGTAATAGGAGCAGGATGGTACAAAATGTTCTGAGAAACTTCACCCAGGCATTTGGGGGGGAATGGATGTCTCTGATGTGCCTTTCCCAACCCCAGAGTGTGGGAATGTGCTGCACCCCGAGCTGCACTCTGGGCTCTGTCTTGAGTGTGCACACACCCATGGCTTGCAAATCCTAAATAAAACCCATTTCAAGGAGCAGGATGCTGCTGCTCACCTTCCCTCCCCGCAAACAGCGGCCCTGTAATTTCAATTTGCTGCGTTTCGTTGGCAGCTCCCAGGATAATTCCCTGAAATCTGGGATGTGGGAATTCCCGCAGCCAGGGATGTGGCACCATGATTACACCAGCGCTCAGGGGAGGAGGGGAGAAGCACCACTGCTGTCCCCYGGGACATGCAGCCACCTCTGGGAACCAAAACAGGACGATTTTCTCCAGCCAGCAAAAGCAGGAGTGGAAAATGGGGGAGCAGAGGGGCCCCTGGAGCCCCTAAAACCCACGGGCAAGCAAAGCCTCCTGCATTTAAAGATGATGATTCTTTTGCCAACAGCCAGCTTCCCATTCAGCAGAGAAAACAGGAGCCCTGGGACCAGCACACACAACAATTTGCCTGAATTTTCATTCCAGGTCTCTGCAGACAGCAAGGAAAATTAACTGAGGGGAGCAGCTCCTGTGCCAGCACAGGGAGGGAGAGGCACCACGAGCTCCRCAGGCTCTGCTGAGGATTTTGAGCTCAGCAGGTGCCTCCTGAAGGGCGGGAGGGCTGGGAGTGCACTGCCTCCTAAGCTGGTCATAAACAATAATCCACATCACCCAAGGCTTTAACATTCCTCTCCACCCAGCCCTGGGGGTGGCTCCCTGCTCCCCATCCACAGCAGAGGCACCCCAGGACCCCCAGCCCTCACTGCTGACCCCCATTGCAGGGGGCACAGCAGCCCTGGGCGCTCCACTCAGWCCCACACTGAGCTGGAACACCCACCAGGAGCTGGCAGGGCTTGTGCTCATCCCTGCAGTCCCACAAAAATCAAATTATATTTCCATCCCTGTCCCCTAGCTGCCTCGTGGTCACAATCCCTTTTTTCCCCCTTGCTTCCAAGGCCACAGAGACAATCCACTAAACTGGATCAGGAGGCCAGCATGTACATCTCTAATGGGCTGCAGCATGCACACAATTAATTAATGGATTTATTAATTAGGGAAGAAGTCACTCTCCAGGCTGGAATTGGGGTCACCAGTTTCTAAAGTGAGAACTGTGGTGCTAAAGATAAACTCTCATTTTCTGCAGCTCTTCTTGTCTGGCAGCATCTCAATTATTCAGCCAGAAAAAAAAAAATTAAAAAGAAAAAAAAAATCAGATTTCACTTCAGGAACTCCAGYCTGACTTTCCAGCGATGCTCAGTACTGACCCCAGAGCAGGTGGGACCAGAAACACGGCCCATCTCCCCCTTCTCCTCACATACAAACTGGAAATAGTAGAAACACCAGGAATCAGTGAAGGATTTGGGGGGTGGGATGGATTGTCACTCCAGGAAGGGAGCAGCAGCACAGGAAGGGGACACCACGAGGTGGGCGAGGACAGCGGCATTCCAGGACACCTGAGTCCTGCCATGAGCAAGGCTGGAACTTTGCTGGGGCATCAGCTGCATTTCAGTGCCCCGTTCAGCCGGAGCTCCCCGGGGGCAGCTGCACTCCCAGCCCTGCAGCCCTGAGGACACCGAGCTCCCTCCCGGGCAAAGCACGGAGGCGTCACTTGTGTGACCAACAGGGCACAGCCCTGCGGGAGAAGCCACCTGCAGAGCTGCGGTCAGGGGAAGCTCCCAGGAGGAGCACAGAGCCATCAGACAGCAGCCAAGCCAAGCATGAGACAGACATCTGCCCCGGCTCCGGCAGAGCCCACACTCAGATTGATCGCTCAAACCAGATGATCCCACAGCCAGCGCTCCCCACGCCCCACTGCGCCAGGAGCAGCTGGAGCCACTGGAAAGCACAAACTGCATTCCCAACCTCGCAAGGTTTCTCAGCCAGCCCCTGGGCACAAGCTGCACTTCCACAAATCCAGAGATTTCGGCTTGGAAAGACAAAAATCCCTCTGAGATGGGGGCACCCAGAGCCTCCTTGGGCTGCCCACGGTTTCCCTTGGGCACAGCGGCCACAGGCACCATCCCACCCTCCAGCAGGGATGGAGATGAAGGTGTTGGGTGCTGGACCAAGCTGGAATATCCCACCAGTCTCTCCATAAGAGCCCTAAAAACCCAGAGCACCGGGGGCATTCACAGAGGTGAAGCTGCCCCATCCACAGCCCCAGAAGCACCTCAGCCTCCCCCCAGGTTTCTCCTGCTGCTCCACAAGAATGCAGCTAAGTTTATTAGTCCAAGCTCCAGGAATTAAGCTCCAGCCAAGAGGACTGATAGCTTATTTACTGCTGTCGTCTATATAAAGCAGAATTTTGACACATTGTTAAATGATGCACATTTAGATAAGTCAAGCTGTCATATCATTTAATGGATGTCTAAACTCCCTCTGTAGCTGATATGTAAAATTTATGCACTTCAGAATATCATAAGGTTATAATATTTTAATCACATCCACAGTTGTGGTTTGGTGTTTTTTGTTTTTTTTTTTTTTTTTTTTTTTTTTTTTCCTTTTTTTTTAAACAGCAAAAACATTTCATCACCCAGACCAGGCTCGGAGGCTCCCGGCTCTCCACACCCGGCAGAGCCGCCGAAGTTTCTGCCCAACTCCAGCACACGGGGAGAGCGTTTGCATTCCGGGAAATAAACCCAAGAACATTTTATTTGACGAGAACCAAAGGCTCGGAGCCGTGTAGCCAGAGCTSATCTGCATAATGAGATGTGAAGACATTTGTAAAAGATGGCTCTAATCGCTCTCGCCCGCCCGTTGTATTTATTACCCCAAATCAGCAGCTCAAAACTCTCGCCCGTTTTTTTTGCCGTTTTTAAGGCAGAATGGGCTGGATTAGAGCAGCACCCAGCGCAAGGAGCATCCCATAAATCCACACGGTGCCAACCCGACCGCAATAAACCCCGAGCAAATTAAACCCCAAAAACCCCACGAAGGTACGAATCCCGCTCTGCCTATCGCACGCGAGAAAGCTGTAAAAAAATACTGCATTAGTAATGTACACAATAAACCAATCTCATAACCCGGTGAAATACGCCTGGCATTATCTTTGATAGAATTTTATCTCTTCTCATTTCCGCGCCTCTCTGCCGTAAAAGGGCTCAGCGCCGTTTCGATCCGAGCGCTGCCGAGTGCCACATTATCCCCGTGTTTTCCATATGCCCACCATTCATCAGGGCGGCTCAAACAACTCTGCCATTCCCGGCCAGCCCCAGGCCACCAGAGCTGCTCAGACACATCCGTTAAAAAGGAAAGAAAAAAAAAAAAAAAAAAAAAAGGAAAAAGCTTTTGGAAGAATTATAAATTGATGGAAGAATTATAAATTGATCGCTTGCCTTCCTATTTTTTTTTTCTTTTCCCCTTCTTGTTTTCTTTTTTTTTTATTTATTTTTTTTTTTTCTTAATGGAGGGCATTAGGCCAAGCTGGCACAAGGTCACCTTTCCCAACGCGATCCTGCTGCCTGGACAGAAGTCAATCCCCACCGCTCCCTCTCCAGCTCCGCGCCCAGGCGCAGGCACCGGCCAGGCGGAACGGCGGGGAAGGAAGGGAGGGAGGAAGGAAGGGAGGAAGGAAGGGAGGAAGGAAGGGAGGAAGGAAGGAGAGCCGCCACCTCCCAGCCCACCTCTCCCTCCGGCAAAGTTCGCCCCCGACAGACCCACGGCAAAGTAGCTGCCAATATTTATCTTTAAATAAAGGTGCTGCGCGCACCCTGGAAAAGTCATTAGCGCGATTTAGGGGGGAACGCTTTTGTACCCGAATCCCTTCCCGGCCACAATGCCAGGACTGAGCAGTCATGGCAAACCCACCGGCCGCGGTACCTGCGGTACTTTTCGGGTCGCGCAGCGCAGATGCAGCACGTAATCTGCTTAAAAGCCAAAATGCATTAAATGCTGGAACTGTTGATCCAGTACCGGAGCCCCATAAATCGCATTTCAATTTGTTTACTCCCCTCCGAAGCACGCTGCATTTTAAACTCCGGAATATCCTACAGGGATATAAACCCATTTAATATCCATGGAAATGCGCGTTTCGGTTGTTGTAGCGGCTCCAGGTTGGGTTTCAACCCATTATGTTGGGAGAGCCATTGTGTTAATTACCCACCTCCTATTTAAGGTGCGCATTTAAGGTCACAAACTGTCAGCAGCCCCTGGCAACCTCCCCCCGCGCACGGTAACAAAGGACTTACCGGGAATTTCACAGACCGAGGGTACCACGGTGGGATACGGCGGCCGCGACCTGCCCGGAGCCACAAAGGAGCTGCCGCCCCCCCGCCGCATCCATCCCCGCTCCGAGCAGCGCCGCCCGGCACCGACCGCCCTCCCGGCGCTCAGGGCTGGCCGAGCCCCCGCACCGGCCCCGCGC
>JACDOX010000081.1:629462-642734 GCA_014549065.1 Cardinalis cardinalis
TGGAGCCGGCGGGCATCAAACCGTGTCCGGTATCGACACATCCATCGATCCCACGTCGGCGGCCATCTTGGGGGAGCCCGGTGGCGCGGAGGGAGCGGGGGCCGCCCGCCCCCGCCGGGGGGAGCAGGGATGGGGCTCCCTCCCGGAGCACCCCTGTCCCCCCCGGCCACCCCCGAGCATCGCCCCCGCCGCTCCTGGACACCCCCCAAGGGTCTCGGTGTCGGGATGGGGAGCGGGATCCCCCCCGGTGATGGATATTCTCCGGTCAAATTAAGGGGTTTTAGCTGGAAAAATCGCCAGGCGGGAGCCGCCGGTTAAACTTTTCCAGGTTTGTTTGGTTTTTATCCGCCTAATCTGACCCTTCCCGCACCTCTGACCTGCTGGGAATGGCAACAGCAAACACGCTCCCAGCGTTCCGCAGCCAGAAATCCCCAAATTCACAAATACACCGAATTCAGGTTGGTTTAGRGCTGTGTTTTTAAATTTCTCAACGGCTCTGAAGAATCCAACCAACTTCAGCAGAGGAACAGAGCCCAGCCGGCAGCGTCTGAGCACTCACAACACCTGTCCCAGTGATTCCCTCTCTGCTTCTCCACCAAATAAAAACCCAAAACCCCACAACTTTGCATTTTCCACACCACCTTGCCCCACAGCCTGCTGTACTGGCCACACCAATATCCAAGGGGCTTGGAGRATCAATTCCCAATCCCCTGGGGAAGCCTCCCAGCAGAGCCGTGCCATGTTTGTGCTGGAGGGACCCCAGCCCCAGTGGCCACGGCTCAGTTTTGAGCAGGGAAGCACGGAGCTGTACCTCTGTTGTATTGCACTAAATTGTTAATTCSATGTTTGCGCTGGGTGCTCGGTAATTTGCGCTGTTCGCATGATCTGTATCCTATCGCCACATGGTCTTCCCCTTTCCCCCCCCACAAGTGTCACCGTGGTGGTCTCTCCCAGGGTGGCCCCGCCCCTCGCCCCGCCTCCCTGCTAGCCCATTGGCTGGGCTCCCCTAGCCCCGCCCTCCAGCCCCRGGTTAAAAGTTTCCCGCCATCAGGCATCGCGCTCTTCCCGCCTGGGGAATAAACGTGGGACGTTGTTCCCTGCATGGTGGAGAGAGCTCTGCTCTTTTGCCTTCGTCCGTGTGTGGGCTGGGGTCCACGGGCAGCCGGGTTGGACTGTTGGGGAAGATGAARCARGAAAGCCWKATAAATATGATTGCCTGGCAAAAGATTTTGAGACTATGGAAACTACRAGCGAGATTGAAATRAAAGCAAGCTTTGAGATCCCTCAGTTACTGAACAACTGGAAAACAATGGTGTGRCYRGCTGAARGTRATCCCCTTTTGATGGAACAACACCCTCTGCTTGCAGACAGGCCCAAGGGTCCGAGCAGACCCTGCCAGCTTGGCAGAAGGGGCCCAAAGAGGAGTTTRTAGGGTTTAAAATGTAACACAGTGTGGTAATGTAATGATTCTTATAGGCTGTATGTAAATGCTATAGGATTTKTATCTTGTACTGATTGGCTAGTGAAAATTAGAATATTCAGCACAGAAGAAGATTTATGGTATTTWAAYGGGAACCTCGCTCTCTTTACTCTTCCTTTTGCTCTCATTTTCTCTTTACCACCCTCTTACCTTMTTTCTCTTCACCACTCTCTTCTCTCAGGCCTGCTCCAAGCTGTGCCTGGCAGCTCCAAGCAGGGGAGTGCACCCACGCCCTTTGCAATAAAACTCAAGTTCCCCGACCTGGCTTCAGWGGTCTCTGGTCTTCGTCCACAGCAGCTTTTGGGACTTCCAGCTTCCTCRGACTTCTTTGTCATTTTTTGGTCGGCGAGAAGAGTGGGATGGGCAGCCTGCCTCGCCCAGGGCAGGCCCGTTCTGGGCGGAGGATTTCCTTCCATCTCTCCAGCCAAAGGAGGGGTGAGCACACCCCAGACTGCCGGGGGCCCCAGAGTGATCCCTGGAGGAATCCCCGAAGGGAGGCTGTTATTTCCTGGTGCAAGGGGAGGGTGCAGCCCCGGGTGCAGTGGTCTTTCTGTGGTGTGCAGGCTTTTTGTGGGGTCGTGGTGGTTCCACCGCGGCAGATCACGAGGCGGTGCAGTGCGCGCTGCTGCGGCTCAAGGGCAGCACTGGGGCCCTGCGGGCTGGCAAGAGGAAGAAGAAGAAGGCAAAAGACAAGGCCCAGGTCCTGGAGCAGGCTGTGAGCAGCAAGAAGCAGCAGCAGGAGGAGAAGCGCGGGCTGGACGGGCGGACCCCGGCGCAGGCGGCCTTTGAGAAGGCGCAGGGGAAGCGGCAAATGGAGCAGATSCTGAAGAAAGCATCCAAAACCCACAAGCAGCGAGTGGAGGAGTTCAGCAGGCACTTGGATACTCTGACTGAGCASCACGACATTCCCAAAGCCAGCTGGGCTAAATGAGCAGGCTGCTTTTCCTGGAGCTGGAGCTGTGTTTTGTTTGGATCGAGCCAYGTCAAGCTGTCTTTTCTCCGTACTGTCTAATAAATCTTCTGAGCTTTTATGACTTTATGCTGTCTTACTTTATGGACTTGTTTTTTAAAACCCAGCATCAGCAGTGTCTCCTSTGGGCTGAGGAGGATCCCTGTGCTCCCAGAAGGGCTGGAGGGAGATGGGCAGCACGGACACCTACAAAGGCACCAGTGCTCCTGCAGTGGTCACTCGTAATCCTTCACTGCTCCTAAAACTCTCCTTGCTGCAGCAAATCTTGCACTGCTGGAGCCTCTCTCTGCACAAAGCTGGGAGGAGGCAGCCCCTCACTGCCCGGGTGTCACTCTGCTGCTGGGCCCGTGGGATTCCAGCAAAAAGCAGAGTTTGAGTTCAGAAGACAMTGAAGAAAAGGGACACTCCTCAACCTGCACCCTGCCCTGCTGGCGCTTCCAAATTCTCACAGGGTCAGGTGTGGAGAATTGTCCAAGAGGGTGAGGCAGACACACAAAGTGACCTTGGCCCCACACTGCAGCACRAACAGCCAGGAAATGATCTTGTTCTTCTCATCTCTTCCACTCAGAGGAGCTCGGAGCAGCTCGCAATCCCACAATTGCAAAACGCCTCAGGCAGAAGAGCAAGTGAACAGAAAATCAAAGTTCAAAGAAAGATTTGCAGGAGTGGAGGCAGTTTGTGTGAGAGAGAGCCTGGATGCTCCTGTGGGCCCTGCACCAGCATCTTCCCTGCCTTCAGAGCTGGCTGGAAAAGGGGCAAAGTGCCATAAATAGATCCCCTTATCCCCTAAATCATGAAAATCAGGGAGTGGAAACCACTGGGAGTCACTGAGATTTGTAATGAGACTGGGGCTGCTGGTGGTGCCAGGAAGCTGCTTCACCTTAATGAGGCTGTAATTAGCTGGGGGTGGGAGCAGRGGCCCTGCAAGGGGAGATCCCAGGTGGGAATTCATTTCCATCCCTCCCTCAGGAAGGGGAGGTTTGCTCGTGGATGGGTCAGGGAGCCCGGGTGGGGTGAGTGGTCTCTGCAGGTTCCTCCCCGTGCCAGCAGCAGGGATTGCCCAGCCTGTGCATGGTCCAGGGGCTCCTGGGATCTGCTGCTGGACACCACCAGGACCTTCTCCCTGCACCCACACCGCTGATCTCACCCCCATAAATCACTGCCCTGCTCTGCTGCCCAGGGAACGCAGGAGCCTGCTCATAAATCAGGAATAAAACTAACTTGGGCATCTTCGGTGAGCAAATTAAATTGTGGGCTTTGGAGGAATGTCCCTGTTTGGCCGAATCATTAATAAATCAATGGGAGCAGTGAGGAAGAGGAGAGGGACTGCGCCCTGAGCCGCCTGGAGGGACGGAGAGCTGCGGGGTGGCACAAACCACCCCCTGTGTCCCCTGTGTCCCCTGTGTCCCCTCGGGGGCTGCCCCATGGCCCTGGAGCACCCCAGGGACAGCAGGGGGACCCCAGAGCTGCCCCCCCCCCTCCACAGAGGACTCACCCCCCCCGGGAGCCCTGGGAGATGCAGGTTAATAAATCAGTTTGTCTCCAGCCCCGTTTGCTTTGTGTGCCTGACAATAGCCCGTTGTAAATGGCAGCCCCTTGCCTCCTCTCCTGAAAGGCTTTTAATTAAAATACGGAAGGGGCTTTTCTGTGTACTTTAACAAAAAAAAAAAAAAAAAAAAAAAAAGGATTTCAGCACACTCCCTTTCCAGGCATTAATTTATTCCTGCCTTGCTGCCTGCTTGCGGTCCACGTAACTCCTTTGTGCAGTGAGCTGGCCCCACGAGGCAGCCGAGGGGTGATGCTGGCAGAGAGAGCTGCTGGTGGTGACCAGTGCTGACTGGGAGCTTGCTCCATCACCTTGCCCCAAGGATGGGCAGAGGGACACC
Source organism: Cardinalis cardinalis (assembly GCA_014549065.1). Classification (NCBI taxonomy): domain Eukaryota; kingdom Metazoa; phylum Chordata; class Aves; order Passeriformes; family Cardinalidae; genus Cardinalis; species Cardinalis cardinalis. The sequence continues at coordinate 633,799 of JACDOX010000081.1, forward strand.
AGGAGCCTCACCAYGGGACAGCAGTGCCATCGGAGAAAGCAGGGATGTGCGAGGCCCTGGGGCTGCCCAAGAGCTCAGACCCTGCTGCAGCCSTGGGCACATCCCTCGTGGACACCCCGACAGGTGCTGCAGAGCTCTTCCCCATCCCTGCAGCCCCTCCCAGCTGTCCCCCTGCGGGTTTGGTCCTGGGGTCCCAGAAGCCCCCTTTCCCCCATCCCTTTCCCAATCCCTTTCCTCCTTCCCTTTTCCCCATCCCTTTTCCCCATCCCTTTTCCCAATCCCTTTCCCAATCCCTTTTCCCCAGCCCTTTTCCCCCAACCCCTTTCCCAATCCCTTTCCCAATCCTTTTCCCAATCCCTTTTCCCATCCCTCTCCTCTCCCCCCTCCCGCCGGGACCGCGCAGCGCCCGCACCGCGCCCGCTACAATGTCGCCACCTGGCGGCCACCGCGGGAGCTGCAGCGCGCCCCCGCAGGCCGGGTCGGGGACTCGGGGGGGACACGAGGGGACACGGCCGGTCACGGTGAGGGGACGCAAAGGGACAAGGGGGGCACAGGAGTGCAGGGTGAGGCACCTCGGGGAGGTGACAGCACCCCTTGGCTCCCCGCGGGACATCGCAGAGCTGTGCCCGGCCTCAGCCCCCGCTGCCCCCCGGGATGTGCAGGGCTCCTCCACCGGCCGCCTKTCTGCCTCGGCTACTCACTGCACGCACATTTCCCCTACAATTAGCACATGCTCTTTAATTAATTTTCCTCTTTTATTGCTTCGCCCAAATTATCTCAGCCCCGGCGCCGTCGGTGCGCTCACGGCGGATAACGCTGCTATTTATGGCGTTCCTGTCAATGCTGCGGCTCCCCCCGGGGCCGCATCCTGTTCTGGGGGCAGGACACAGCCCCGGGGCAGGCCAGAGCTCGGGAATTGTCTGTCCTGGCCCCCATCCTCGGGCCAGCCGCTCCCCGGCTCTGTCAGGCGGCTCTTGCCCAAATTCCYGAGCTGGGCAAACCCTCCCGGCCATAACCACGGTGCTGGAACTTTCCAAGGGAAAACGGAGCTGAGTCAGGCGAAGCTGCGGCATCARATCTGCCCGGAATAAGCTGCTACACGTGGAAACCTTCTGAACACCGACGGGAGAGGGGTAAAACCCTCTGAAAGCTCCTGAGGATGCTGCCGGCAGAAAGGAGCTGTGGGGGATGTGGTGGGCGAGGGAAGGATGTCCCCAAAGCCCCACACAACGGGAACTGAGCTGCAGGGGTGGGATGGAGGGCACAGAAACCTGTCTGTGCCAGAGGAGAAGAATTTCAGGCAGCACCAGGGCCCGTGGGTCGCCCCCACACTCCCCAATTCGAGCATCAGGGATGGGGTGACCACCTCTGGCAGCTTCCAACTGCAGCTCCCAGCAGGAATCTGTCTTTCTACCTCTAATATGCTTCCCCCCCTTTAAAATAATCATTACCAATAAACAAATATAGCAGCCAGTTGTATATAAGCATCAAATTAAGCAGGTACATGCATTTGTTATGTTTGATATAGCCTTGTTAACTGGAAATTCCCAGGTTTGGAATATGTATTGATTTCAGCAAACATATATTACTTTACTGTAAGTACCCACAGCCATTGTAGTTAATATACAACAGTTTAATTTAAAATGCATTAGTTTAATAAAAATGCATAAAACAGAAGGGAATTGCATTAGCTTCAATAAAAAAAGAATTCAATTTCATAAATATTATCCAGTGTTAAAATGCATTGATTTCCTGGGAAAATGTATTGGTCAGAGGTAATTTACATTGGTTTGGATGGGAACGTCCCGGGGTGTATAAATATGTATTAGTTTAGTCAAATGTGTCTGAGCACAGAAAGAACACCGGCTGGAGCAGAGGACATTCAGGAGGAACTGGCACGGAGTGAGACAGCTCTGGAGCATCTGAGGGGGCTGTGCCTGGGGCTGGGCACCCCCAGGCCGGTTCTGAGGGCGCTCAGGCCCGGGGGTACCGGGATGCTGCCGGGATTCCCGGGACACGGAGCCCTTATCAGCCCCGGGCAGGTCTGGCTCAGGCAGAGCGCGCGCCCGGCACAGAGCAGGGGTTAATCAAATCCTTTTGACTCCATTTTTTATCGAGCTCAAGAGGGGCTGGCCTATTAATTAGAAAGGCTTTTTCATGTAAAACACAGGCTCTTTTGCAGATAAGGAGGGACGATGCTTGATTTTGCCGTGGCACAGATCCGTGTGTTATTCCTTGACATCCATTCGCAGGCTGCAGCCGCTTCCCGCAGCTCTTTTGTTCGCTACAGGGCTCCAGAGGCAGGTTTGTGCATACAGACGGATTTAAACCTCTCGGGTTTTCCTGGGGGCCGACAAGCCCCCCRATATCCAGAGGAGGAGAAGGATGTGATGTGCCTGGAGGCGCTTCCATCTGCGGGCTGGACCGGGATCCTCAGGGGAGAGCAGGACCTGGCCCGCGCAGCACAGAGGATTTCAGCAGTGCAGCAGATGCAACGCCTTGAAACCACAGCAGAAACCCTGGCAGCCACCTGCACCCCTCGCCCATCCCGGGCTTCTGTGCCACCCTCGGCACCCCGACCCTTCCCAGCCCCCAGCCACAGCCCGGGCAACACCAGGGAGAGACACAGGTCTGGTTTCTTTCAGGCTGSGTGGGCAAAAATGGTTGTTCCTGACAAAATAACATTCCGGGAGGCCTCCGCAGCTCCAGGGTGTCCGGCTGTGCACGGAGCCGGGGATGGGCACGGCAGAGCCCGGGCAGCTCCATGGCCAGTCCTGTGGAACCACCACACATCGCTTCCCTGATGCTTATGGATTTTTCCTTAATGCCACAAATTAAGGTAATTGGGCTCGRCTGGACGATGAATCCGGCTGAACTTGGCAGGATGAGGGAGCGTCCGTGCCGAGATTGATCCCRCTCATCCCCGGCTGTGCCCGSGGCTGCTCCCGGCCCCAGCTCTGCCCCCGCGGCTCCTTCTCCTGCCCTTTTTGCTCACACAGACCTCAAAACACGTCCTGAAATCCCTTCCCTGAGCTGCAGCTCCATCCAGGCGAGATGGTCATTCCCGGATCAGGAGTTTTTCTCCTCCTCAGACACTTCCCCCCTGAAATCTCCTGGAATTGCCTCCCGAAATCCCTCCCGTAATGCCATCCTCGCTGGCACGGCCGCGGCGGGCGAGTGCCAGGGATTAAACACGATATTTGTGACCTCCGGGAGAACAAGGGCAGCGTCTGGGCAGAGCCCGGAGTTCCAGGGATCTGGTTTCACAATGCCTTTTGTTCCCAGCCCTCCCTGCTCGCCCACCGCCCTCCTGGGCATGCGGAGGGGACGATGCCGGGCAGCGAGGCCGCCGGGTCATGGCCATGGCACCGCAGAGCCTGGGGGGCTGATGGGCATCCCTGGGGCTGGCAGCACCATTCCCACCCCGGCGTGAATCCTCAGCCCGGGCAAGGCGAGAGGGAGCGGGGATAAAATGGACGGGCTGGAGACAAAAGGGAACCGCCCGGTCCCGGCAGCCACAAGTGCTGCTGGCAGACAAATCAGAGATTTTGTGGGATTGCTGCCCGCGGGTTCCTTGGCTCTTTCTGCCGAGCCAGAGCCCGGGCAGTGTGAGCGTCATCCCCGCAGGATGTGTCCCCGGGACAGAGCCCGGAGTCGGRAGGGTTAAATGTGTGTGTCCCACCGGGAGCAGGGCGAGCAAATGCTCGGCTTAAGTGGGTGGCAGGTGCCTCAGTGGGGGTGACACATGAGAGAGGAGCTCTTGGTGCCCGCCCGGCCCTGCCGCAGCTCAGCATCCGCTCCGGGATGGGGCAGCAGCTCCGGGGATGTCCCCGCTCGGACACGGGCTGGGTGACCGGGCAGCATCCCAAGGGAGGCTCCCGGCTGCGCCATGCCAAGGCTGCGACGGGGCTCCCAAAAACTCCTGGAAGCACCGAAGAGAAACATCCGTGTCCCAAAACTTGGGGGATTCTGGCGGGAGGTCCCCTGGGGCCAACCCCTCCCAGCGGAGGGGACAAGCCCGGCGCCAGCCCGAGTGACAAAGGCAGGTGGGATTGTCCCCGAGCATCCCCGGTGTGGGAGCTGGGGGCCGCCGGAGCTTGGTTAACCTTGAAACCCTGCCGGGCTCACATGTCACGTCAGCCGGTGACAACAACAAGCTGCTATTCCAGATTAGAGAGAGAGAGGGACAGAGRAAGGCAGAGACAACAGGGTTGGGGGCGGCCAAATTACCTATTACAGCCAAAAGTGGGCATGGGGCTATTTTTAACCCCCGGGGGGGTGTATTTATTGTTCCAGCTGGGGGGAAGGAGGGAGCGCCTCGGGGACACCCCTCACAGTGACATCGGCAGCTGAGCACAGCCATGGTGAGTACTGAGAGACCAAGAGAGAAAATTAATTTGATTTTTCTCCAGAATAGCTTTAATGGGCAAGGGGCAAAGGAGGCAGCGAGGAGTTGAGGGCCAAGGGTTTTGTCTGCCTTGGAAAGGGGGTGAGCAAACTGGGGAGCATCTGGGTGGATCAGCAGAATCTCACAGGGAACAGAGAGGGGTCCCCCGTGCTAGCAGAGCTTTCAAATGAGGGCAGATGGCTTTAGGGTCCAAATGCCATTTTTCTCTTTTCCATTCCTTCATGCACTGAGAGGAAGGGCCGTTTTGTGCCCCCAAAATCCTCCTCCTGACAGACCCCCATGAGAGGAAAAGGCTGCAGGAGCAGGCATGGAATGAGGGATAATGGGCTGGGTGGGACAGCCAGGGGCTCTTCAGTCCTCTTTAAAACACACATTGACCCATTTCTGGCTGTTTCCAGCCTCAGTGCAGGAGGAGGCAGATTTTTAATTAAGCCATATTTTAATATCTGCACAGCAGGGTAAAGAAGCACTGACTGACTCCAACCCTCATGTGCAACCTCAGCAGTGCTCCCAAAACCAGGGTTCCAACAGGGATATCTCACCCCAGTGGGAGAAGTCATTTCAGTCCTCATCTTTCCTTGGACCTATTTGGCTAAATTCACCAGGAGCTGAAATTCAGGCAGGAATCTTAATGCCCCTCAATATYCCAGAGCTGCAGGGAGAAACTACCAAGCCCCCAGGGAAGAAAGCCCCAGCCCAGAGCTCCMACCAAGGAGTCACAAATAAGAACAGGGCACTTCCACGCTTTTATTTCACCCCATAAAAAGCCAGTGAGCTAATGGTGCAAACCTGGACTCCTGCAGGCACCCAAGAAAGCCAAGAAGAGGGTTGAGGGTGCCAATTCCAATGTCTTCTCCATGTTCGAGCAGGCCCAGATCCAGGAATTCAAGGAGGTAGGTGGGTTTGGTGGGAAGGACCGAGGGTCCTGGATGTGGTGTGACCTTCAGCTCGTTCCTTGGGGCTCTCAAGTGACAGCTGGCTCACACCAGGAGGCAGCAGGATCAGTTTTGGGTCGTTTTATTTTAAAAGTGAGAACGGCAACTCAGTGATGCTGTTAAATCTGGCAAAGCCTCCAAGCTCCCAGGAGGCAGATTCCCTCAGAGGATCAGCACATCTGAGGGAGCTGGAGCACATCCCCCAGCTCCTGCCTGGCCAGGAGCTCTCACCCCCTGCACGGCAGGCACGGGGTCCTGTGCAGATCCCAGCTCCAGGGATCACTGGCCCCAGTTGGAGGAGCTGGTGGCCCAGGCTGGCCTCTCTGCCTGGTGTCATATTRGAGTGAGAGGGATTTGGCCAAGGAAGGGGTTTGTAGCTTTGGGGTTTGGGTTGCCATCACCCCAGGGTGCAGGACTGTGTGGGATTAGGGTGAGTGAGACCMCCCAGAGCCCATCCAAGGTTCAAAACACCCTTATCCCATCCAGGCTGAAGGGAGGAGGAGAAAGGTGCTAAAGCCTTTGCAAAGGCTGACAATTGTCCCTTTCCCTGTGCTCCCTGCCCTGCTCCTGTGCTTGCAGGCCTTCACCATCATGGATCAGAACCGGGAYGGCTTCATCGACAAGGCAGATCTGAGAGACACCTTTGCTGCCCTTGGTGAGCCCAGCTTCAGCAGCCTCCCCTCCCCTCCCCAGCTCTGCCAACAGCAGACCTGTTCACTGAGAAACAAGGCATGGTGAGGCATTTAACCAAGCCCCTGTCATTCACCTGCTCTCTCATTTTACCAAAATCCCCCTGATCCCAGCCCAAGGCTGCCAGCCTGGGACATCCCTCATGGGTGACCTGGAGCAGCTCCCACAGCAGCGCTGGTTCATCCCCTTGGCACTGRAGCCACTCCTGGGTTACACAGCCCAGCACTCCCTGCCTTCCCCGTGCTTAGGAGCACCTGGCTGTGCCCATCCCACGGCATCCCTGGGTGTGTGGGCATTAGGGGGATTTAGGGATTTGTGGGAGGCTGTGACACTGCAGGCTTGGCTCTGCCATCAGAGCTCAGCATGAATCAGCAATGGAGCTCCAAGGACAATCCAGCCTCGGGAAAAAGGATTGTAGGTGTTCGATCCTGTTTGCTTTTGGTGCTGGGGAACAGGGAGAACGCCAGTGCTGGTGGTCTTGACCCAAAATATATTCCAAGGAGGGCTAGAAGAGGCTGATCCATGGGGCAGTGAGGCAAGGAACAGCACAGCTCAGTGCTTTCATCCTTCTTTTCTGTGACCCTGGAGAAGCCAGAGCTGGAGATGATTCTCTCATCTCACTGCTGCTACCTCCATTCCTTGTCAGAGGAATGTGCTATTTCCCTCCAGTGGGGGAAAACCCCCAGGGAAGGGTTCTGTTGTGTATTTTTAGCCCCCAACAGGCAGAGCAGGACCCAGATCCATGACTGACCCACAGCTGCTCTCCCCAGGGCGCCTGAACGTGAAGAACGAGGAGATCGATGAGATGATAAAGGAGGCACCGGGCCCGATCAACTTCACCGTGTTCCTCACCATGTTTGGGGAGAAGCTCAAGGGTGAGAGGGCACCTGGGCAGCTGGGAGTGCTCACTGGTGCCCAGTGGCATTTCTATACCCCAGAATTCCTGCTGATTTGCAATACCAACCACCCCTAGCTCCAGAGATCCAGATCTTATYCCACCACTCCCCAAAGTGTTGGGGGGTGTGAGATGGTCTCTGTGCCTCAGTTTCCCCAGCCATTTACAAAACCCAAATGGCTCTGCTGCTGCTGCTGCTGCTGTCCCATAGGAAGAGGGCACAGCTCTTGGAGCAGCTCTGAGCTTGCTGACAACAGCAGGGCCAACAGTGGCCCCCCTGCCTGCAGCCATGATCTGACCCATCCTCCCATCTGGCTGTACCCTGAATCACGTACTTAACCCAAGGAATGCAGCCTCCTGCAGATCTCCAAGAGGCTGCAGGGCCCCAAGGGCTGTGCCTGGAGCTCTATAAATACCCCCAAGATTAGATAAACGCGGATGCCGGAGCGGTGGCGACAGCGCCTGCCCTGTGCTCRCACCACCACCCTACGGCTGCTCCTCCTCATGCCACCAGCTTCCCTCRCGTCTCCAGCTGCAGGGCCAGCATTCCTGCAGGGGCCCCACTTTCCAGAGTGCCCCCCATTTTGCCCCCTAGGCTGGGAGAAGCAGGAGGTTGCAGTTGGKTTCCTCCTTTACCATCTCCAATGGCCGTGGCTTTGTCACCCKCAGGTGCTGACCCAGAGGAGACAATCCTGAATGCATTCAAGGTGTTTGATCCAGAGGGGAAAGGCCTGAAATCTGCCTAGTGAGTGCAGGGGTACCTGGGGCAGGGAGTGATGGAGGCGTCCCCATCAGGACCTGCCCAGTGCTCACCACTCTCTCTTTTTGCAGCATCAAAGAAATGCTGATGACGCAGGGGGAGAGGTTTTCCCAGGAAGAGGTATGATCTCCTTCCCACCTTCTGCCAGCCTCCCTCCATCCCAACAGACCCCATCCCTCCTCCCAGCCCTCCCAATCCACCTTTTGTCGCTGCTTTTCCCTGGCAGATCGATCAGATGTTCGCTGCCTTCCCTCCGGACATGTCTGGCAACCTGGACTACAAGAACCTGGTCCATGTCATCACTCACGGTGAAGAGAAGGACTAGCCCAGGCTCAGGGCTGGGGCTGGCACTGCAAGATCACCTCTCCCTGGGTCACACAGGGGTTCCCTTTCCTCTTCTCCTGGAGAGGCACGTGCCTGGGAATTTGGCACGGGAATGGCATTCACATTAAAAAGCCTTTTGGCAAGAGGAAACCCAGCTGCTGGTGTGAGCAGTGCTTGGGCTTGTGTGGTGTGGGAGCCCTCAGATCTTTCCAGACCCTGCTGGCCTCAGCTCCCCAGACCTACTGCATGTCACCCTCATGTGTCCTCGAGTCCCTCTGCCTCCCACTCCCACTCCCAGCCCCAAACCASCCTGTTCCACACTGGGCTGTGCCCATCCCACCTGGTCCCAGGGCCAGCACTGAGTTCAGATTTCCTTYAGGCAGCAGAGAGCTGTCAGCTTCTGCCAGGTTAGCAGGGAACACCCCATGAGCACATTCATCCTTGCACCCCACCTGCCAGGCCCTGCCCTCAGGCACGGTGCAGGATTGGCACCRTGGTCCCCTCCCTGGCTGTGGGGAGTGCCTTGGCTTGTGTGACAGGGATGTCACCCTCTGCTAGAGCAGCTGATCCCATCCTGGCTGCAGGTGCTGCCAGCAGTGGGTGAAGCCGTGACAAGACATCACCAGGTGAGGTTGTGAAACCTGTGAAAGGTGTTGGGCTCCTTGCAGAGAAGGAAGATGGAATGAGGTGCAGGATGCAGAAGCTCAAGAATGAAACAGCTTTAATTCCCTGGTGGGCTCTTGCTCCCTGAYGGGCTCCCTGATGCACTGTGTGATGTGAATCTCCTCCTCCTCTTGCCTGTGCTTGGGGGCCTGCTCACCTCCTCCTGCTGCCTCTGGATGACGAGCTCACGCAGCTCAGCCCGGCCCAGCGGCTCTTCCGCTGCCCAAGAGAACAGCCATCCCATAATACACACTGTTACAG